>CAUYSK010074512.1:0-10414 GCA_963575035.1 Avahi laniger | reverse complement strand
CAAGAGCCAGCGTGAACGCAAGGTAGGAGCACACTGCAGTGATTCGGGTGAGCAGTGCTGGTGGCAGTAGACATGGCACTTATTTGTTGGGAATTTGCTTTCTCTTCATCTCATTTTCTCTTTTTATCCTTATGTGGTTTACGAACATGCCCTGCATTTTGAATGAAGAAAATGAGATACTTAGAAGTACCATTGCATAGATGCCCAGTAATGAGATTGCTGGATCAAATGGTACTTCTGCTTGTATCTCTTCAAGGTATCTCCATATTGCTTTCCACAGAGGTTGCACTAGTTTGCAGTCCCACCAGCAGTGTATGAGTGTTCCTATCTCTCCGCTTCCACGCCAACATTTATTGTTTTGGGACTTTTTGACAAAGGCCAGTCTCACTGGAGATATCTCATTGTGATATCTCATTGTGGTTTTGATTTGCGTTTCCCTGATGATTAGAGATGTTGACCATTTTTTCATATGTTTGTTGGCCATTAGTCTATCACCTTTGGAAAGTTTTTGTTCATGTCCTTTGTCCACTTTTTGATAGGGTTCTATGATTTTTTCTTGCTGATTTTCCTGAGTTCTATATAGATTCTAGTTATCAGCCCTTTATCAGATATGTAGCATGTGAATATTTTCTTCCATTCTCAACCCAAGTGCCTGTCAATACATGAGAGGATTAATAAAATGTGGTATATGTATTCCATGGAGTTCTACTCAGCCACAAAAAACAATGGTGATCTAGCACCTCTAGTATTATCCTGGATAGAGCTGGAGCCCATTCTACTAAGTGAAGTATCCCAAGAATGAAAAAACAAGCACCACATGTACTCACCATCAAATCGGTATTAACTGATCAACACTTATGTGCACATATAGTAGTAACTTTAATCGGGTGTTGGGCAGGTGGGAAGGGGGTGGACGGGATGGGTATATACACACCTAATGGGCGTGGCGTGCACCGTCTGGGGGATTGACACACTTAAAGCTCGGACTCAGGTGGGTCAAAGGTAATATATGTATCCTAAACATTTGTACCCCCATAATATGCTGAAATAAAATAAATAAATAAATAATTTTAAAAAGAAGTAGCATTGGTTGAACTAAAACCAAACTTTTTTTGGTTTTGTTTGTTCGTTTGCTTATTTCTTAGATAGACAATTTGTCACAGATAGCTCTCTAAGCTGCAATCGCATCCATTAAAAATCCTGGCATTCTTTGTGTCCCCTTAGAAAATGAGAGGAAACACCGAGAGGCTGCTTACAATATATTGGTCACCTGCCCTTCATGCTAGTTCCAAAACAGAATGGAAAATGTAGGCGAGGAGGAAATATTTCTTCCTTTCCTATTCTTTCAGGGTATTTATCTAGCTTCCTCTCGGATGTGAACAAGGAAAGTTCACACAGAGGCAAATAATGTAACAGGGAGGAACGCAGAGTCTGCCGCAAACCACCTGACATCCACTCCAGCCCGCCCCGCGTGGGCAAGTCGCAGATCCTCTTCGTGCCTCAGTCCTCATCTGTGAAATGGAGACAAAAACTGATCCCGCTTCACAACATCTTCGGCAAGATGGAATTCACGAAAATATGTAAGTGTTTATAAGAGTGCCTGGCATATAGGCAATATTGGCTCTTGAGTTTGCGAAAGATCGGTATGGAGTTGTTTATTAAATACTTCGAGAACAATGAAATTGTCACCAATCAGGGGGTTATATATTTGGAGTGGGAATAAAAGTGCAGTGCTTCAACATTTTCTGTCAGATACCTGCAGATGAGTCACATACCGAAAATACTTTCTCTAACTTGAACACCCGAGAAAATCCAAGCTCAGCAAAAGGATGAAATGAAAAAGGGGAGATGAAATAAATTATCATTTCTACTGAGATCCCTTTTTTTATTAAGAGTTTTAAGAGAGAGGCTCTTAGTGGATGTTTTTTATTTTTTCAGAATGGAAATCTGATGGAAGAACCTCTACACTTAAAAGCATTTCGATACCTCTAATCAGTTTTTTGTAAATACGGAAGAAAAGAAATGAGACAATACTCTCAAAACAGGGAACGGGCCTTGCAGTGACGAACCTTAAATACGAATAAAGCCATAAACTCTTCACTGCATTTTCTCTTAAAGGATTTTATGTCCAATGTTAAAAAATAGCTTTGTCTGGATAACAGAGTTGGACCATAAACAACGGTCTGCAAGAGCAATATTTCCCAAAATGGTACTCTGACTTTTTTTTTAACCCAGTAGACGGCTTTGGCAATAGCCAAAACATTCAGGAATTGCTGTTAATGACATAGCCAGATGTGTCTTAGAAAATCAACTGTCTGGCCAAACCACCAAACCCTGCAAAAAGGAAGAATGAACTCAGCAGGTAGAAAAAATTCCGTCATGCATGATGTATGCCAGGAATATTATTGTGACCCAATTAATAGTGTAGTCTTTAGTTCCTATTTGATTATAAATTCTTATTGAAGCCAGTTTCTCCCAGTGCTTCTGCAAGATACCAAGATACCTTTGCTAAGTCATATCGCACCACCCCGGAAGTATTCCTGTGAGTTCCAGCAGTGCCCGATTCATTCTCAGGCATACAGCACTCAGTGGGTAATTCTGCTTTATTATTACAGAAAAGTGGCATGCATTAAATTCTTCCAAATGATAATATCCAGTGAGCCATTATACTGTGGTTTGTTTATTAACAATTGATTTTCAAAACCAATTAATAGTTGAAGGTTTTTCTTTAAAGAAAAAGAGGTTTACCCTCATATTAGTGGGGAGTAGTTCTTTCTCACTTCTCCTCACGCCCCCATGCTTATTCCATTCTAGGATTCTTCACCAATGGTGGCTGCTCTCTGCCTTTCTCTCACTTCTGTCTGGAGGAAGGAGAGAATTTATCTGATTGGAAAGTTTGAGGCTCCTTTAGGTCCATTTCTCTCTCTTTCTCTCTCCCTCTCTCTGTCTTTTTCTGTTTCTCTCTCTCTCTCTCTCTCCCTACCCCTTTCTCTCACTCTCTTTTCTCTTTCCCCCTCTGTCTCTTTCTGTCTTTTTCTGTCTCTGTCTCCCTCCCTCCCTTCTCTGTCTCTCTCTTTGTGTCTGTCTCTGTCTGTCTGTTTCTGTTCCTGTCTCTCTCTCTCTTCTCTTTGTCTCTGTCTTTCTCTCTGTCTCTGTCTTTCTCTCTGTTTCTATCTCTCTCTCCTCCCTCTCTCTCTTTCTCTCTTGCTGTCTTTCTGTCTCTCTCTGTCTCCCTGTGGCTACTGGCAAGAAGATGCATTCTCAGCTGCCCTTCGTTCCATAAGAACTTTTCTTGCCTGTGGGTATTTTGCAATCTCACCTGCTTTTTGTCATTTGGTAACTTAATCAGGTTAAATTGTCTCAGGGGATTGAGGAGGAGAAGTGAGAGAGCTCTGGCAGTTTATTTTGGAGACTGGAGTAAATTCAGTTCAGGGGCATGGGGGAAGCCCGCTCTAGCAGCAGGCCTAAAACCTACTCTAGTGTTAGCTACAGATATAATAAAGGCATGCGTTTCTCAGTTGTTCAGAAGTTAGGCAAGGAAGAAAGAAGTGTTTCATATTGACCCTCTATCATTTAATACCATCAGTATTAAAAAATAAAATCAATATCCCTTTTAAAGAAATGAGTGATGAATGCATGTCCATGTTTCATTTCAGGCTTTCCGCGAGGAAAGGGTTTCTGAACAAGCCAAATCATAGAATCTCTCTTGGTAGGGACATTTCAGAGGAAAAGAGAATGAATGAGAGTAAATATAAGTTAAAAAAAATGTCCAGCTCAAGGTCATTACACTCCTAACTAGCAGTCACCTGGCAGAGAGCTGCATACCTAAAGCTCTGAATCTTTTCTAAGTCCCTCAGAAAATTGCTTAAACATTTTATAAGAAATTCATTTCTTCCCAGAGGGATAATATGAATAACTGCATGCCAAAGTTTTGTCCCAGACCAAACTGTGAACAATTTTCGCTCTATCATTTCCTTTACTAAAAAATTTCAATAATGAGATGTTTGACTTTTCTTCCATATGACCTTTTCGACATCATGTATGTACTCACATCAAAGTACACTTCAAATAACTGTCAGAATGACATGCCAAATAATAATGACGATAATAATCATAAACAGCCATATGTTAAGCATTTATTGTGTGTCAAGTACTATTATAAATACTTGATATCTATCAACTTTTCTTAATCCCCTGCACTGTAAGGCAGGTGGTGGCGGCAGTGCAGGGCCCCGGCAACATTCCCCGAGACCCACCTTTGTACTGCAAGTTGGCTGCCTTCCAACTTTTAGCATACATATCTCTTTGCCTAAAACTTTTTCTGGGTCTTGAGCTTGTTCTGCCTGCGTGCACTGAAAGGCCAGAGGGTGAAGATTTCCCGGAGGGGGCTTCAGCCAAGTAGCCACAGGACCTGGTGTACAGACCCCCAGCTCCTTTTCTCCTTACCTGGGGCGACTCCGAGGCCATGTGGTTACACGGGCTCCCAGCAGATGAAGCCCTAGTCAGCTACAGCGGTAACCTGCTTGGTAACACTTTTATTGGCTGCTTTTACTTCCCTTTTCTCACCTCCCCTCTTCTCTAACAGTATTTCATGGATCATCTACCCAATAAATTACTTACAATTGAATTCTTGCCTCAGAGGTGGCTTTTGGAGGAACCCAAACTAAGATAATTGGTACCAAAAATGGTCCTAGGTTGCAGACTCTTGAGAGGGGATTTTGTAATTGGGTCATATCCTGGCCAGATGGCAATAACGAGTCTGGTGGGGTGGGAGGCGACTGGCAACATCCTCAGGAATGCAAGAGTGAGACTCTGTGGTAGGATCGTATTGAGTTATAGGGAGGGCAATGCATTGGCTTATATAGAGTTTTCAGCATTTCAGCAAGATAGAGGCAATGATAATTATAAAGACTGTGAAGCTGGTTAGTATCTGTGCAATTTATTCACAGTCTCAGAAGAGTTGACAGTTATGTCAACTCGGGTTGATGTGTGAGAGCCAGAGGCCTGCATTTCCTGACGCCAGAGGGCAGAACTATTCTAAAGTTCAGTCCCAGGACCTGATTTTGAGACAAGCACACTTACAAGATGGCCAAATTAAAGCCCTGACAAGTCTTTTAGGTTAATGTTGGAGACAGGATAAAGGAGGAGTGAGACCCTGACTTATGGGTTGAAGACATGTGAATGGCTATCCTTGAGACAAAGAATCCCAGATTTACCCTGAACCTCCTAAGCCTGCAAAAGTTTCTCCCTCCTGTTGCTATATTATAACATCCTCTCCTTGCTTGGAGATCATTTAAAAGCCTCACGTGTGGTATATGTCTTGTAAGGTGATAGTAGCCCTCCTCGAGATCTGCCCCAATTCCCCTCATTGCTTCCAGACCACTAACTAGACTCAGTCTCAGTGTGGTCGAACCAGGAAAGTATAATTCCTGTTTTGGAGGAAATGGATTATCCATCAAATATACTTCAAGAGCTGGCTAATGTGTGTCAACATGGGCCAAAAGAGCATGCTATGAGTGGATGAAGATATCCTGTGATTTAAGGTTTAATGTCCTAGCAAGGACACCTATAGTCATTTTTAATAGGCCACTAATTATAGCTCCTTGAAGTTAGAAAAATTGATGGCTGGATCACATGAAACTCCATGAATGAGAACTGAGGAAAGTCTCAGGAAACTAGTCATTCAAGAATGCATTTATTATATAACACCTGAGAATAACTGACTATGTTTCCCTGAAGCTCTCAGAGTAAGCTCCCCTTCACTCTAGCCATAGGAATGTTCTAGTAAAGAAGAACCAACATTGTTGAGAAGCTCAGTGGTGGCTGTTCCCTGCAGGTAGAGCAGAGAGTAAAATATACTCTTATGGAACATCTTCTTTCCCTGAAGATGATAGGATTCTAGAGTAGTCAAGGCCAGGTGACAGCATCAGATTATCAGAGTCAAGATAAATATAATTCTGTCAGGAGTAGCACGTCAGGAACCCTAACCTATAGGAATCAATCATAATAGTTGATCCTACGGTCAAGATAGATGGGAAGCCAACAAGAGGACTGCTTAATATCTACAACAAAAAATGGCCAGAAGTGCAGGAGCAGAAGGCTATGTCAGGCAAGCAAAGTCATGATCTATTGCCCAGTTTTCAGACCAGAACCTATTTTCAGACCTGGAGCCCATGGATTTAAGAAAACACTGGGTCCCCTTTAAACAGGATGCTGAAATACCTATGAAATGTTTACAGTAGTGATTGCCTCAGTCCTTCTCCTAAGGGAACTATGACCATTTCTTCAGACTGTGTGAATGATGGGGGAAAAGAAAATATTGGTTGAATATAGGGTCTGAGCTGACTTTAATACGAGAAAGCAAGTACCATCATGGCTTCCTGGTGAGAATGCAGAGGCCAGTGATAAATAGTGTCTTGATCAAAGTTTGTCTCACAGTGGGACCAATATGTCATATTCCTGGCCCCTGAGTGTGTAATTGGAATGATACACTTGGTAGCTGGCAGTACCCTCATTTTGGTTCCTTGGCCTGTGGAATAATAGCCAGAAGGGGAAGAATGGCTACATAGAAGTCCCTAAACTTGCTGAACCAACATAATAAATCAGAAGCAAGACATCATCCCATGTAGAAAAGCAGGGAGTATTGCTACCCTCAAAAATGTAAAAGGATATAAGTTCCCATTATATACCCCATTTAACCTGCCAGCCTGGTCCCTGCAAAAGTGAGATGAATTATGGAAGATGATGTGAACCCACTTATTGAGTAATATGGAATCTGCCAGCTTTGAGTGGGGCTCTTCAGTAGATTCAGGCTGCATTATAAGCACCACTGCTGTTTGGGCCATATGTTATGGCAGATCGTATGGTGCTAGATGTTTCTGTGATAGATAAGGATTCCATATATGGTTTCTGCAAGCCCCAAGAGAAGAGTCACAGTGTAGACACCCCATAGTTTTGGACCAAGAGCATGCCCTCTGCAACAGAAAACTATTCATTATTTGAAAAATAGCTCCTAGAATGCTACTGGGGCCTAATAGAAGCTTGGCGTTTGACTTTGGAACATCAAGGGACTATATGAAGGAGATCCCATCATCATTTGTATTTTGTCCGAATCACCAAGTAATAAAATTGAGGGCTGATGCATGAGATGGAAATGATACATTCAACACCAGGCCAAAAAGGGCCAGAAGGAACAAGAAACTGAAAGATAGCCCAGATTTCCTCTCCACCTCACCTTTTCCCATCGCAGTGGTGTCAATCCCACAGTTCACAACTATGGCTTTGTGCAGTTCCCCATGACCAGCTGTTAGAATGGGATGGGGTCAGATTGTGATGTTGGTAAAATGCAAAAGTGTATTGCATCTACATTACAACCCCACTCAGTGTAGCCCTGATGGTATGCCTGGCCATCAGGCGGGTGTGGAAGGGAAATGGTCTGAAGTAAAGACATATGTAGAATTCCAGGCATAAAAAAATGGTTTGGTAAATTGGTTAATCACTTGGAAAGAGCGAGATTGAGAGATTTAAAATAGGTGGATTCATTGGAATAGGAACAAAATGTACAGATCTTTATATCTTGTATCGATGTTTACACACCCTGCAAAGGAGGCACTGAGCCCATAGAAGAACAGGATGATTGGTTATATAGTGAAAGGCATTTAGGCCCTACTCACATCAGCACAGTGCCTGAAAAATCAGCCTTTAAATGGAGTAGCCAAGGTGCCGAGGATGACGGTTACGCATGTGCGCCCTCTTGCCAAGGCTGACATAGTTACTACCAGTGCTGAATGTCAGTAGAAAAGACTAATATTGAACTCTCAATATGGCACCATACCTCATGAAGCCAAATAGTCACTTGGTGGCAAGTTGAGTAAATCAGACTTCTTTCAGCCTGGAGGGGACAATAATTTGGGTTTACTGAGATTGATACCTATTTTGGTATGTTTTTTTCCATCCTTTTCCAAAGCACTTTGGCCACCATTACTATCTGAAGGCTCAGAGTTTCTGATTTATTGCCACGAAATCTCACATAACACCACCTTGGATGAAGCAAGTGTGACACAGGGCACATGTCACTGGTCCTAACACACACATCTTCATAAGCTGTCAACCTTATGTAATATTAGAATGGCTCCTTAAAGGCAAACCAAAGCCACAACATAGGAATGACATCCTCAAGGAGTTGGGGGTGTTGTTTTTCAAGATGCAGTATATTTTTGAACTAACAGCCATTAGTTGATTCAGGATTCCCAATCCAGAAAAAAAAAAAAAATACATCTAGGAAACAAGGTATGGAAGCAGGAGTAGCCCACCTCACCATCACTGCCCGTGACCCATTGGGGCACTTTGTGCTTCCTGTCCCTGCTACTTTAAGGTTCTCTGGACTCAAGGTCCTGGTTTCTGAGGAAATGCCATTACTTTTATCAGACCATAGCATATAGGTTCCATTAAACTTAAAGCTGTGACTTCAGCTTGGTCATTTTAGATGATCATACCAATAGACCAGCAGGCACAAAGAAGGAATTCATTATACCAGCAAGGATAATAGACCTGCTTACCATGAGTCATTGCTACATAATTGGGATAATGCAGAGTGTTTTTGGAATTCAGAGAGTTCACTGGGGGACCACGTATTTCTTCCATGTCTGGTGATGCTCAGGGAAGGCATTATAGCAATCTGACAGAAGCACAAAGTAAGGAGGTTAGACCCCTCAAGGATGAAGATCTAGGTTACTCAAAAGGCAAGCAACCTAGAAGAGGTGTTAGCCAAGGTAAAGAATCTGCAATGAGTGGTAAAAGAAATGATGACTATTACTTGTAGCCTTGAAAGTAACTACAGCAGGAAAGAATGTAGCTGGTCCTTCTAATCCGTATCTTATAAGTATTTTCTTTAAAAAGTATGAATGGTCACCACCTTGAAGATTTAAGTGATAGAATGGAATAAACTGAATGAGAGTCTTGGGTAGATCTGAGTGATGTAAGAGGTGAACTCTAGCAGATGCTAAGACTTATATTAATATCTTCATTCTATTGATGAGAAAACTGAAACAAGAAAACAGAGACTAAACTTACCTAAGGTTATACAGCTAGTGGTTGATAGGACTAAAGCTTTCATTCAGGTCCTCTCCACACTGATAATAACTTGAATGAATAAAAATGGACACAGCAAGATTTCAGTTCATGGATGCACTTTCAGAGGCACAACTTAAATGAAATACAGTTGAATGGTTTGGATACGATATATGATGTTATAGAATATGAGTATAGGATCTGTTTGTCTAAGTTATGTATCTATACTCCAGAAGAGAGAAGAATAGCGTGGTCCATAAGAACCTTACCGTTCCCAGTAAGGAAGAAACCTAGGGTAAAAGTGAGGAAATGAACTGTCCTTTACTTTGGGCTCTAACCTTCCATTTCGTTCCACATAGAGCTCACAGGCGGGTGGGTCTTCATGGGCCGTCGGTCCACTCTTTTCAACTTTTCTCGGCTCTCTTCAAAGGCTATTTTGATCATGTTTGGGGGAGCTTGCCTTGGGCTAGGCTCACTACTGGTAGAGAGAACCCTTCCTTTTGGACTTCTTTCTCATTTGCCCAACATTCCCCCAGCCCTGTCATTCTTTTAACCACCTTAAGCCCCAGGATTTTGTTTCACCTCCTTGGCATTGCATCCAGGCTCATCAGTCATTCAGATCCAGCTGCTTCCACTCTGGATGGGGCCTGGAATAGAGAGGTGGGAGGCAGAATAGTTGTGAGTCTGGGAAAAGAAGTACTTCAGACCCTGTGGGTCAATAAGACAAACTGCCAGATTTGTTATTCTAGAATCTCTTTTCCTCTGTGTCTTAGTCCATTTTGTGCTGCTATAAAGGAATATCTCACACTGAGTAGTTTATAAAGAAAAGAGGTTTAGTTGGTTCGCAGTTCTGCAGGCTGTACGAGACACATGGCACCACACCGGCATCTGCTTCTGGTGAGGGCCCCGGGAAGCTTGCACTGGTGATGGAAGGCAGAGGGGAACAGGCATCGCATGGTGAGAAAGGAAGGAAGCAAGAGCGTGAGAGGGTGGGGGTGGCGGTGTCAGGCTCTTTTTAACAATCGGTCCTCAAGGGAACTAAAAAAGTGAGAACTTACTCTTGACTTCAAGGAAAGCACCAAGCCATTCACGGGGCTTCTGCCCCCGTGACCAAAACACCTCCCATTAAGGCTCCACCTCCAACATTGGAGATCAAATTTTAACATGAGATTTGGAGGAATCAAACATCCGAACTATGTTTTATTTGACATTACTAAATGTCTTTACTGAGCAGCTAGCTTTGATGTTTGCATATTTCGGGAAGGATAATGAGGGGAGGGAGAAAAACTTTGCTATTCTGGCTGCTATTTTACCTCCAGGAAAGTGTGTGAATGTGTGCTCAGTC
>CAUYSK010074510.1:0-19779 GCA_963575035.1 Avahi laniger | reverse complement strand
AAAAAAAAAAGAAATTAAAAAAAAATGCTGGGACCACCTCCCAGATAAAGTTCTTGCACCAAAGCCTTTGTCTTAGCCTTTGCTTTCTGGGAAACTCAAAGACATGCAGTAGAACAAGTACATCCATCTTTGAATAAGAATGGATTAAATTAGGCCATAGCAAGAGATTGTATCAGGTGGGAAAATATAAAAGCAAAGGAAAGCAAGAAACTATCCTTGCAAAGCCTTGTTAGAGTCCTAGAGGAGAGAGAATCTCATCACCAGATAGTTTCTGTGAGAGCAGCGTGTGTCAGCAGTAATTCTTTGTCTCAGACTGCACATTTGTTTTTAGGTCCGTCCCAGATGCTGACTTCAAAGGCTTTCTAGTTTATAATGTGCTGTATGAGACTATTTTGTTTCTTTCCTATGTGTCCAGTTCCATTTCTGCAGGAGACACTTACACCAGAAGAACATCATTACAGAAGTATCATTATTGTCTTCTCTCCGCGTGGTCAGGGCAACTCCAGACAGGAGACTGGCTCCTGACGTGCAGTCCTCCTCTGCCCACGCCACCCCTCAGCACCATGGTTGGCAAGAGCTTTTGTCAGCATAAACAATATGCCTGTAATCAGTGAGGTCACAAGAACACATTCATCAGGCCCCTTCCAAAGGTAACCACCATTCTCATTGCCATAGTCACCATAGATTTGTTCTGCCTGTGGTTGAACTCCATCTATATGGAATATTCTCCTTCCTGTCTGACTTTCATGCAATGTTGTGTCTACAAGATTCATCGACGTTCTTGAGGATAACAAGAATTATTTTTTTTATTGCTACGTACGATCCATCTTATGTATATACAAAAATTTATCCATTTGTCTCTTGATGGACTTTTAGGTTGTTTCCAGTTTTTAGCTATTATGAATAGTATCATTCTGAACATTCTTACAAGTGTTTTTGGTGTACATGTGTATACTTTTCTTTTAGGCATAGATTTAGAGGTAGAATTTCTAGGTCACAGGATGTTCAGCTTTGTAGTGTGTGAGATTTCTGATCACTGCATATCCTTGTCAACACTTGGTATTTTTAGTTTTTTTTTTATTATTCTAAGTTATTTTAGTGTGTGTGTAATAGTATCTCTGTATAATTTCTTTGTAGTTTTATTTTGCATTTCCTTGATGACTAAGGATAAGTTTTTTTATATGTTTAGTGGTCATTTTGATACTCTCTTTTATAAAAGTCCTGTTAAAATCCTTTCCCTGTTTTTAATTTGTTTCTCTGCCCTTCGATTATAGTTTTATAGGAGTTGTTAATGTGTCCTGGATAAATGTCCTATAATAGATACGTATTTTACAAATATTTTTTCCCACTCTGTAGCCTGTCTTTTCACTTTCTCAGTAGTGTATTTTGATGAGCACAGGTTTTTACTTTTAGTGAAGTCCAATTTATTTATCTTCTCATATACACTCATAAGAGAGACTTGCTTTTAATTTTTCTTTCTTTTGATGTTCATATCAGTAATTGTGATGAAGGTTATCTCGGCCTTAAAGAAGTTAAAAAGGGTTTCACTTTTTCTATTTTCTGGAAAATTTTGTATAAGATTGGTGTGGTTTGCTCTTTAAAAGTTTGGTAGACTTCACCATCTGGCCTTGCAATTTTCTTAAGCTATAGAGTTCTAATTTAATAAATATAGGACTATCCAAATTTTCTATTTTTGGTACGTTTTGGTACTTTTTATGCTTTTAGAGAATTTGTCGATTTTGTTTAATTTTCAAACTGATTTTCATAAATATGTTACCAATGCCCTCCTCTCACATTGTTCACGCTGGGGAGACCCCTAGTGATGTTTCCTTTTGCAATCCTTTTATTAGCAACTCTACTTTTTTGCTCACTCACCCTTATTGGGGTTGAGTTTCTCTCAAAGACTGAAGTTTATTTTTTCCTACTGTAAGTCTACTTTCTATGCTAGTGACTTTATTATTTCCTTCCCTTTATTTTGTCAGAGTTAAATTTTCTGTCCTCAGATTTACATATGCGTTGAAGGTTGTAAATTTTTCCCTTACTTTATCTGCATCCTCAAGTTTTGTTATGTCATATTTTCATTATATACCATTCCAAATATTTTCTACTTTCTTATTTTATGTTATTCGAGAAATATTTCAAAGTGTACTGCTTGGTTTCTAAGCATGTAGGGATCCTCCAGTTCTTTTTGTTATTGATTTCTGATTTAAGTCCACAATGGTCAGAAAACGTACTCTGTATGAGTTCTATCTTTTGAAATACATTTGGATGTGCTTTATGACCCATATAATATGATATATTGGTAACAATTTCATGTGTACTTGAAAAGAATGTATATTCTGCAATGTTTAGGTGAAGAGTTCATACTTCAATGAAATTTCCATTATCCTCATTTATATTTAGACTAATTGTTATATCAGCTATGTAGAGGTCTATTAAAATTTTCAGCTCTGATGATGTGTTTTCCTATTTTTCCTATTAGTTCTGTTTTGCATATTAGTTTTGTTTTTTATAGCAGTCTAGTCTGCACTTATCTGTGGTTTTGCTTTCTGCAGTTTCAGTTACCTGTGGTCAACTACAATTTGAAAATATTAAATGGAAAATTCCAGAAATAGACAAATCATAAGTTTTAGTTTGTGTGCCATTCTAAGTAACGTGATCAAATCTCATGCTATCCCACTTCATCTCACGCAGGACATGAATCATCCCTTTGTCTGGGGTATACATGCTGTATATGTTATCTGCTCGTTAGTCACTTAGTAGCTGTCTCAGTCATCAGATCAACTGTTGAGGTATCACGGTGCTTGTGTTCAAGTAACTTTTATTTTATTTACTTGATAATGGCTCCCAAGTGTAAGAGTAATGATGCTGGCATATTGTTATAAGTGTCTATTTTATTGGTTGTTATTAATCTCTTATTGTGTTTAATTTATAAATTAAAATTTATCATAGGTATATATGTATGAAGAAAAACATAGCACAGTAATGCCTAGTTTAATGATAAAGATACATTTGGAGAAATGCATCGTCAGGCAATTTCATCATTGTGTGAACCTCACGGGATACACTTACACAAAGCCTGCTACACAAGTGGGCCCACAAATCTGTAAGGCATGTTACTATACTGAATACTACAGGCAAATGTAACACAATGGTAAGTATTTGTGTATCTAAACATAGAAAAGATACAGTAAAAACACGGTATTATAATCTTCTGGAACCAGCATCATATAAGTAACCAACTACCATTGATCAAAATGTTATGTGGCACCCACCTATGCACGTATATAGAGTTCATTACTATCCATGTTTCAGGTACCTACTGGGGGTCTTGAAATATATTTCCTACAGATAAGGGGGTCCTACTTTGTATGTTATTGGATAAAACTCAATTTAAGATTATTATATCTTCCTATTGTATGGTTTTATAATTACAAAATATCCCTCTTTATCTGTAGTAATACTTCTTTTCTTAAAGTCTATTTCCTCTAATACAGCATAGCTATACCAGCTTTCTCTTGGTTAATGTTTATAGGATAAATCTCTTTAAATTTTTTCACTTTTAATCTTTCTGTATCCTTACAGTTAAGGTATTACATAGCTTTAATAAAAAAATTCAGCCTAATAATCTTCTTTTTATTGGAGTATTTATCGATTTATATTCCTGGGTTCTCATGTGCTTCTCCTATACTTCACCTTACCTTGGTAAATCATCTCATTGTGAATAGATCTTGTTTGTATTATCATAATATGAATGTGTCTTCTTGATACACAAGAAGAGAGACTATCTAAAAATGAGGATGCATAGAAAGCAAAACAAAAACAATGGAGAAAGATAACTGAGTCCTGTTGACACTACCGAGTCCTAGTGACACTATTGAGACCCTATATTAAGCTTTCAGCTCCTATATGAAGTTACAGTTACAGCCAGAACTCTCCAGCCCTGGGAACTGTAGCTATGAATATCATATTAAGACATATTTTATGGCCATTCTGTCTTTACTAGATAATATTATTTAGTTCTTACTATGTGCCAGATACTGTTCTAAGAACCTCACATTCATTATCTCATTCAACTCTAACATTAATTCTAGGAGGTGATACTATTTTTATTCCCATTTCACTGACTGAAAATGTCTTAAAAAGGTTAAAAGAATTAATCCCAAACCACAGGGTCTATGAAATTCAGAGCTGGGATTTTAACCCAGGACATGTGATTCCAGTGACTTACCTATTAAATGCCTCACTTTGTTGCCTTTTCCACTAGGTCTTCTTATGGGGAAAGAATTACCAGAATATCTTTAGACGTTGGCCCAATCTATACAACCTGTTATTTTCCCAAACACTACCTTATAAAATGTCTATTTTATTAATCACTGCTGATGGTCTGTCTTTTCTAGTTTCTTATTTAAGATTTTATTTCTGAAAGTTCCATTTTTGCTTTTATAAATGTTCTTAAATGTTTTATGAGTCTTCATAATATATTTTCTATAAAAATACGGATTGCAGTTTTCTGCCATGTATGGTAGAATTCAGGGAAAGATGAAAATATATGAACCTGAATTGTTAATCTTATATCTTATTTCTATAGGATTCTGTGCTTTTTCTTGCTAAAGAAATGTTGACAGTTTGGATTTATAACAATGCATTCAGAAACCTTGATGTTTTATAACAGGAAAATAATGTATCATTAGGCGCTCTGAAAGGATAATGAGGCATTTACTACTTCTTGCTCATTTTGGTAAAGGTTTCTAGAAGTAAACATTAACTCATATGGACTTGGCATATGGATCATTCATGAAATAAGCGGAGAATGCACAATGTAGTTAGCTGCTTGAATTATTTCTCCATAAATTATTCATGCTTCTAATTTATCTAACCATTTTCCTTCTCTTACAATATCTGACTTATTCTCATTTCCACATGACAAGAGTACATTAGCATCAACAAGGACAAAGTTAACGAAAAAAAAAAAAATTAAATGGTTGACCAAGAAGCCATAGTCAAAATATATCAAGCAAAGAAAGATATCCTAGAAAAGAGAGTTGTATCTCTCAGAGGAAATGGACAAGTTTCTGGTCTTTGTTTCCCTCAGGGATTTGAATACTTCATCCTTAATGAGACAATAAATAATATGACAAGCGCTGCAAGTTATAACTAGAGTTACAGCTGATGGTAATAGAGGCTCAGATCTGGCTGTTGTGGTCAATAGGCAGAGATTTGCTGAGAGCTCTTGCTCTAAATGTGAACCTAGCATGTTTGTAAAGGATCCTGAGTATCTTAACGAAATTCAAATTCCAGAGTTATCCATCTTCAATCGTTGTAAATTATGTAATTTGTAAGACTTGAAAGTATATCATGTTTTTGTAGTATGATTTTCACCATGATTAATTACAAATCTCAAAAAAAAAAAAAGGAAAGAAAAGAAATCCATAGCAACAGGTTCACCTATCGGCATATAGCATTTGTTTGGCAAAAAATACGCATTATTAATTAACAAGTCAAGTGTCACAGCTCCTAATCTGGTCCTCATTCCTGTGAGCCTACTGCCTCCCACTTACATCACTCTTAAAGACAGACCTGGAAGGGACCACAGCATTTTAAGTGAGCACGGAAGATAAGCAGCTTACTTTGGTGGGAGACTCACCTGAGTGACAGGGAGCTGTGAGGGGTGGAAGGGACAAAGCAGTTTGAGTTAATCTGAATGTTGCTCAGGAGACATGGAAAGACTGACAGCCTTTGAATAGGGCATGATGTGATCCCAGCTGTTCTTTGGGAAGTCAATTCAGCAGCAATAGGCATGTGGATTAATTCATGAGGGAAGGGAAGATGACAAACTTAAGAGAGAGTGGCCCCGCCATGGCCGGGTAAGAGGAAAAGATGCCTAAACCAGTTGTGACAATTGTAATGGAGATAAGTATGCAGGTAAAAACCACAAGGGAGAGAGAGAAAGTATAAAAGTGCCATTGGCCTCTCGGATGATGAGGCACCAAGGAACAATCCAAGGTGGTGGGCTTGGGTGTCTGGGAAGACAAGAATGCCATTGCAAGAAATAGAGCCTCCAGGAAGATGAGGTTTACAAGTATAGGAGGGTGAGTGTTTGGAGACACACACACACACACATTAACTCCACATTACAGGTGGAGACACCCAGCAGGCATGAAGAGCTCAAGGTCAGAAATGGAGCCATGGATTTGGAGATACGATGGAGAGGGGATATTTAAAGCCACTAGGTTGCATGAGATTGTTGAAGATAGGAAACAACAGCAGAGGAAAGTCAAGATAGAAAACAGATGAGCACTTCCAGTAACAGGAAGAATAGGAAGAGGAGCTAGAGGAGGAAAAATAACTATATATGAGTTGTCATATACCGAGAGTGGGAGAACAAGCACACAGTACAATGTCTTAGGTAACAAAGGGGAGAGCATTTCGAAGGGAACTACCAAATGCTCTGGTGAGAATTGAAGTGGTTCAGCTGCTGGAGAAAAGAGTTCAGTGTTTTCTCGTGGAGTTAAACAAAGAATTACCCTATGAGCCAGAAATTTCACTCCTAGGTATAAACTCCAAAGGATTGAAAATTAGCACTCAAATAAGTACACGTACACTCATCTTGGTAGCATCACTGTTCACAATAGCCGAAAGGTAGAAACAGCCCCAAAGGCCATCAACAGATGGACAGATAAACAATTTGTGGTTTATCCATATGATTGAATATTATCAGCCCTCAAAAGGAATGAAGTAGTGATGAATGTTACAATGTGGATGAATCTCAAAATATTATGCTAAGTGGAAGAAGCCAGCCACGAAAAAACATGTGTTGTATGATTTCATTTATATAAAATATAATACACCAAATAGGTGATGCATAAAGACTTAATGAAGATTGGGGGTTGCCAGGGACAGAGGGAAGGGAGGAATGGGGAGAAAATGCTAAACAGGTCCAGAGTTTCCTTTTGGGGTGATGAAAACATTTAGGAACTGGCTAGAGGTAGTGGTTGCACAACACTGTGAATATATTAAGGGTCTCTTGGTTTATGTTACATAATTCTTACCTCAATAACATTAAAATTAAAAATAAGCTTCAGAGAATTCAAGTAGGCTCAGGACTAAGAAAAAGGTTAAGAAAATCAGCTGTTCAGTTTCCATGACCTTCAAAGAAGAATTTCAGCAAAATGTTTCAGGGAGGAGACTTATTTTGGAGCATTAAGATATGAGTTTGCAATGAAGTAGAAGTGTTGAATGAAGACCGTTTCCAAGAACAGTGGTGAAGGGGGGCTAGTGGTATGAATGTGAGATAATTTAGGTCAGCATGGGAAGATGTGAGCATGTTTGGAGGCCGGGGGGTCGGGGGGACCCAGAGAGAAGGGAACAATTTAAGAGCTAAGAATGTGAAGGGGAGAGCTTACTGAAAAACGAGGAGAAAGGAGTGGGTTCCAGGGCACAGGTGAAGGGATGTGTCAAAAAGAGGAGAAAGAGCTGACCTTCCTCTGAGAGGAAAGGGAAGGAGTAAGGTGGACAGAGATGAAAGAGGGAATCGAGAAAGCTCAAGACGGATGGCATGAACTTTTCTCAGCAGAGAAAAGTGCAAGGCCAGCTGTAGAAAATTGCAGGCAGTGGGGTAGGACTTACTGCTTAAGGTAAATGGAAATGTCTTGGAGTGGTGCTCAAGGTGATGAGCAATAAATTAAGGATGAATAATTACGGAGTAGCAATAGGGCAGGAACCTGCCGAGAGGGAGCTGGCGCAGTTCCATGAGCGTAAATGCCTCATCAACCAAGTCCTTTTCACGTCTCCCCCATCCTGTGTTCCAGAATTCTTTTTGCCTATATATAGGGCTTCATACTTATACTTACTGGGTATTGCTTTATTAATTTCAGTCCATCCTTAGAGACACTTGAGTTCGTTTTAAAACTCAAGTCTATTGTACTATTAGAATTCCAGAGCCGTGAAAGTTTTCCACTAACAAACGTGTCTTCACATCTTCATCTCCATCACTGCATGCAGAAACCGTTTCCCAGCCTGGCAGAGATTATTTTTTAAACCTTTTGGATGCAGCTATTTGACCAATCTGAATCTACTTTACTGTAATAATAGTCTGCTCACATTTCTCTGTCTTGACAAAAGGGATAAGATGTTTTGTTAAACGCTTTTTTGAAAAGTCTGAGTACAAAGTATGCCTCCAAAATATTCTAGCTGTATGAGCTTGCACAGGTCACATATATTCTCCATGTCTCACTTTATTAATCTGTAAAATGAAGATAATAGTACCTATTTTGTAGAGTTGTTGTAAAGATTATATGACTTAACATAAGAAATGTACTTAAAGTGGTGCCTGGCACAGAGTTTGAGCTAAATAAATGTTGGCTATGATCTGCATTATTAACACCAGTATTCGTTCCGTCTCTGGCATTTGTTAAGTCATTAAGTAGGTATTCATTCAGTGCCAGACATTATAAGTGCTAAACTCATAGCAATGAACAAGTCAGTCAAGTCCCTACCCTTATGGAGCATATAATTTTATGTAATACACAAATACCAAAATTATAAGATTTATGTAGAATTTGGGAAAATATAGGAGGAATTTTTTTTTTTTTTTTTTTTTTGCTTTTTCTTTGATTCAGTTTCAGTTTCTGGGTCCTGTTTCTTACTGCCCCCTCTCCATTCTTTAGCAAAAATATTATTCAAAGGCCTGAAAGAGGAAATCACAGATAACAAGACAAATAAGACTGATGGTCATCCTCTCAGGAGAAAGGCTTTGCTAACAATGGCCAAATTGAATAAGGGAGTTGGAATAAAAGAGCAGCCAACTCTCAATTATCTGTGTTAACCAGGGTTTATGAGAATGGACAATGCCAGGAGAAAAATAATACATCTTGATTAGTTGTCTTAAATTTCACAGCAGAAGCTTAAAAAAAAAAAAAAGAGTATGCATAGGCATGTGGAGTAAGAGTGATGGGCAGAAGGCGGTGTTCAGAAAAAGTCTGGCTATAGTTATTCCGACCATTCCTTGGGTTTCTTGGCAAACCACCATACTGTTTATAGCTTTATATCTTCAAAGGAAAGAAGTTGTAAACGTTGCTGTCAAAAGAAGCCTAATTTGCCTGGCTTCATGAAGGGGTTGGCTGACAATGCACACTCTCTGTCAAAAGGATTTGCTGCAAAAAGAAAGTTGAAGGAACCATCTGATTTCCAGATTTCCATAAAGAGCTGGGAGTCAGGAGAAACTGTGCAGCCATCAGGGAAAGGAAAAGCCCCCTCTTGGATCTCAGGTCCCACCTTCTCTGATTGGTGGGGGAAACCAAGAACAGCAGGAAAGATTCCACAATCTCCCTTCTGAATTGCACCAAGGCTGATGGGAGGGCTGGACTTAATCCGGTCAGAGAGCTCAGCTCAGGGTAACTGAAGGCTGCCTCCCTGTTAAGGAGGAGGTTTGGAACTGTTGCTTAGAGGACAGTCGAAAATTCTTTGAGCCCCTTTGGCCTTGAGTAGCCCTCAAATATCTGTAGCTACTCCTCCCCTAGGGAGGCTCCTGCTCTGTTTAAAGGCCTTCCCAGTTGGCTATGTTCTCCAGTCTTGGGAGATGAGGAATTGCCAAGAGCTTTGAGATGCCATCTTTGTCTGCATTTGCAATTTCTCTGCCTATGTTTAGGTCTATTGATGCGTAAAATCCTGAAAATGTATATGGGGTATTACTCTAAGTTTTTGTTTTTTTTGATAATTAATCTTTCTTTGCATGATAGAAAAAGAAGAGCCAATGTTTCCAAAATTTTGTTTTCTGCTAAAATGCAGCTGTCTTATACTTTGGTAACTACACACATAAAATACTTGCTTTTTGATTGTTGCAACTTCTTGCTTTATTAAAAAAGACAGGAGCAATTCAGCAAAAAACAATATCCACAGTTGCTACTGGGCTCCAGTGGGGTGTGGGCATTCTCCTTATTACAGTTTTTTTTTAACGTAGCATCCCTAAAGGGTATAGACCAGAGGGGACATGGTTTCTACTTCTTTAACAGGAGCCAGTAAAAAAGACAAAATCACCTATAATGAAGCTAGGTCCTGGGACAGGTTGCAAGTGCTTCCTGTTTGTCTATGTGATATCTTGAAACTTGCCTTTGCCTAAACTGCAATTGAGTTGAGAATCACATAGCATCAACAGTGTGTCCCGAGAGAAGTTGCTGGCTTGGCAACTGTCACAAATCATGCCCTGGCCATAGGGGCCAGCAGTCCACAGGTCCATAGGCATATACCCAAGAGGAGGATATATTAATAGTTGGTTAGGGCCATGATGCTTTTCTTTGCTAAGTTTTCTACAAATGCTCAAGCTTCTGCCTTAAAGGTTTGGATGAGACCATGTAATTTGATTGGCCTGTATTCTGGGTGCAGAAAGATTGAATAAATAGTACATGCTTCCCTTTTTCTTTGCTACCTAATTTAGAGTATGAGACCACAGAACTAAATGGAGAGAATCCATGGTCTGTACCAAAGACTGTGCTCTCTAATTACTGGAGTTTTTTGTTTTCATTTTTTCCCCTTCATTGGACCAGACTCTTACAGAGAGAAACCTAGGAGACATATACGTTTGGAAACCTTGTCCTGAATCATTTGGAAATGAGATTCTATTTCCAAAGATTCCATTCACGAGGAAGTTTTGTTAAAGTGTCATGACAACACAGAGCTTGTCTACTTACCTAAAGTTTCTTTAGAAGTCTTGCTCAGTTTTGTATTAATTTTTATTTCTAACCACTTTGAAATTTCTCTATGTCATTTCTTCTTAATAAAAGCAGCCATGCTGACTGGAAAAGTCTGTAGTGACCAAGTGTCTCCATGCGAACTGCTCTGGAAGTTCCAGGCAAGAGGGAAATTTTAAAAAAGAGGTTATCTTCCACATATTTACATTTAGAATTGACTAGTATTTGATTTATGGTAATAATAACAGATAGGAGGGTAGAAGCATATCAGAGAGCCTAGAAAATGTGCATTTTATTGTATTATCTTCTTTCATCACAGGTGCTAGGTGAAAATTTACCTCTGACAATACTGTATTCTATTTCTTCAAAAAGCCCAAGCAGCTGTTGGGGAGCTAACTGTGGATAGATGCTGGACTTGGGGAATACTGTGAGTGTGAATACTGGGGCTGCCACTCCACCAGCTCTGTGACCTACGACCCACCTCTGTGAGTCTCAGCTTCCCAACTCATCGAACAGGACTAACACTGTGTCCAGGCATTGTTCGGAGGATTCAATCAGATAATGCACATAAAAATGAAATTGAAAGTATAATTCAAGAATATAAATGTAAGGCATTTTCCCTAGACTCTGGGACTGTGAAGATGAATGAGATAAGGTCCCTGACCTAGGAGACGTTTACATTTAAAAGTCTCGAGCTGTTTCCATGAGGTTCTTTTCCCAAAGTTCTATCATGGGGAAGGTTCTTATAAAGTGTCATGATAACACAGGGCTCGTCCACCTACCTAACATTTCTTTAGGAATTATGCTCACCCCTGCATTCATTTTTATTCCTAACCACTTTTTAATTTTTCTGTGTCATTCCAGGGAATAGAAAAACACCAGTTCTGCTGTAAATGTCAGTATTACCAAAATAGCAGCAACTCCGTCAAATCAATAGACCCAGCTCACCTTCCAGTTCTGCCACTTACTGACAGATGACGACATTGGTAAGGTGACTTAACCTTTCTCAGCCTGAGCTACTTGCGCATCAGTAAGGTAGGAAGAACACCACCATCGACACAGGCTGGTAATAAGGATCAGAAAAATAGAGGTACATGTGCGAGGACCCAAGGCCATGTCCCGACGCATGGTAGGAACTCAGTGAATGCTCCTTTCCACCCTTCTTTCAAAACATGCAAGTATTCCATTAGAACTCCAGAGCAGCCTTGTCCAATCAATAGTCCTTCACCACCTGTGGTTATTAAGTATTTAAAAATCAACTAAACTGATATGTGCCATATGTGTAAAAGGCATAACAGACTTCCAAGACTTAGTAGGAAAAGAAGACTGTAAAAAGATATTTCGTTATTAATGTTCACATTGATTACTTATGTGAAATAACATATTAGACATAGATTACACATATACCTATAGTGTATTAATGGAAATAAATTATTAAAGGTGATTTCTCTTGTTTCTTTTTTTAATACGACTATAAGAAAACTTCAAATGACATATGTGGGTTTCATTATATTTCTATTGAACCTGCTGCTGTACAAAATAAAGTTTAGAGTTTATAGAAGCCAAAAAGCCTCTTTTAGTTATCTAGACTTGCTATGGGATAATTTATTTTTCCCCAAGCATTTCAATTAAAATTAGTTTTAATTGAATACAGTTTTCTTAATTCTGATCCACAATCTGTTATCTGTTATCTACTTAAATTAATGAATCAAAGGATGACTTTTTATCTATATTTGAATAGTATCCCAGAGCTAAGAATCATAAACATAACAATTTAGGCATATGTCAAAATATAACAGCCTAATATCCAATTCTAGGCCCAATTCTTAGATCTGTACAATAATTTTCGAACTATATATTTTCTCCAATTTGGGTGACAGTTAAATGGATACTAATTTTCCTTAATAGTAACTGGGGAGGCTTTTGCCATGGAGAATGGTACTTCATGGGTTTTTGAAGTTATCACACTTGTTAATTCAGTGCACATTAAATATCTACATCTTTAACTCGTCATTTCTTTATGGTCACGGTAAACGTACAGATTGGTTTTTCCACCGGGATAGTTATAAAACGTATTCCATGTAAGCAAGATCGATACAATTGACCAGCTCTACAGATTCCACATCACTCTCAGTCAATGTGGTAAGGGCTTGAGACAAGGTAATTAATTTTGCCATAAGCTAGCTGCTCTCATTTTCAGGGATGCTTTAAAGAAATGAAATCAAGTTGCCTGTGTGTAGTGTGGCAGGTATCTTCAAGGTTAGATGGTACAGTAGCCAAAACAAAGACTTCCCCAAATGGTTGGCTTAGGATTGAAAAACACTGGAGTTTATCTCAGTAACAAATGTGCGAAAGTATTTTTATCTAGAATATACGAGATCAGGAAGGATGGGAGAAAGTGTATAGAAGTGACAGCAGCTTACTGGCTATTTAAGACTAATACCCAATAGTTTAGAATAATCTACCAGAGACCGAGAACCATCTGTTAACTAGGAACTGAGTTAGATGTGACATTTGTTTTATTTTGTGGATCTCTTGATGGTATCCATGCAAGGCCAAGGCATTATCTCCATTGTACAAATGACAAAACTGAAGTTCAAAGGACTTGGGTGACTTTTCAGTATCATGTGGTGGATAAGTAGTAAATTTGAGATTAGATTCCAATGTGGAGGAAGGTTTCCCTTAATATCACCTACAATGATTTAACTACACATCCCTAAGAATGTGTGTGTGGAGTAGCAGAGGGTGCTCAGCCATTGCTTGAGAGTCCAGACCCAAGGTGCCCACAAGGTTCTTAACAAATGGAATCCTGAGGTTCTGGGAAGCAGTGGATTTAACCGTTGTAACCCCCCCAGGGGGCAAGACACATACCAGTCAGCAGTGCTGCTGTTGGCTTCTGGGCAGTTGATGACATATTTTATATATTTATTTTGAAAATTAAAAGCAAAACAACCATTTCTCCTAACCGGTTACTTCCTCTGATTGCTCCTTTTATTTTATTTTTTTGGAAGTATTTCCATCTTGATTTTTGAAACTGGGTGAGGAGCCAAAATTATGTCTTTTAAATTGCATGTTTACAGTGATGATGAGCAACCAAAATAAACAAGCCTTAAATTTAGCCTTTTCAGTTTCTGTCATAACTTTTTCTCTTTATTTTTTAAGGCATTCTTAAAGTGACAGAAAAGGGGGAAAAAACTTTTTTTGCATTTAATTTAAGCAACTTTATTAAGAGAACAGTTTCCCTTTACTGAGAACACCTTGTATTGACTTCCAGCTAAGAAGTGTAAATTATGTGTAATTAACTTTTACATACTGCCGAGTCTTTTGGGGTTTATTAAGTGGACCCACAGAAGTAGAGGAGCCCTCTCTAGGAAGCTGAGTCAGTGCGTCACATGAAGTGAGCGCCTCAGGGATGGAGACGGTGATGACGCACATCCACCTGCCCTTCTGAGTTCCATACAGCTTGTTGGAGTGATGGAATTTGGTCATGCTGGGTGCAGAGGAAGGATTGGGTCACCTGGATTTGCCTCATATTCACTGAACACTTTTTATAGATCTGGCTTTGACGACCCAATCTTGAGGAATAAGTGACATTTTCATGGCACTTACAGGAGTTGGGCGCTGTTCTGAGTACTTCGCATACACTAACTCATTTAATCCTCACAACATCCCTATGAGGTTGACACTGTTGTGAACTCATTCTACAGCTAAGGAGACGGCAGCAGAGGTGGCAAGTCCAGCACTGGGACTCACACCAGTGCACCAGAATGCTCTTTGCCTGCTGCATAGGAGTTCAGAATCGACATGGGCACAAGCACAAATAAAGCAGATGGCAAAAGCTTAGTGCTATGATGGGGGAGAGCCGGGCAGGGTTCCATGAGGAGCATGGGAGAAAAACACCTAGCCAGCCAGGGGGATGATCAGACAGGTGACCCCAGGAAGGGAAATCTTGGCTGGTCCTGAAGTATTGGTGGAGGCCGCCAGGTCAGTCGGTGCTGGCCATTGGGCAGTTGGGCATTGGTGGAGGGGACAGCGTCCAGAGAGAGGAGCAGCGAGTGTGAAGGGATGGGAAAGCTTGGCCCATTCACATAACCACAAGTGGTGTGGTACTGCAGGAGGCAGGGTTCAATGCAGGGAGAGGTGTGACTGGGGTCGCTCATTCCATTCATCCATTTATTCAAAAGACATTTACTGAGCAGGACATGCTGGGTGCTGGGGATAGAGCAATGAAGAGGGAGGAAAGGAGGGAGGGAGGGAGGAAGAAAGAAAGGAAGGCAGTGAGAAACTGCAGATTCGGTGGGGAAAAGTCAGCATTCTATCCAGGCATAATTTGTGAGTCAGGTTCGTCATTACCTTCCACGGCTAGAAACCCCTTTTGTGCACGGAAGGTTAACCTCACCACCCTCTGTAGCAATTCCTTAGAGCCTGTCAAAAGAGAGATTAAACTGCTCCTCTGCATACTTGGATCTAAGGTGATCTTATATTTTTCAGGCAGGTACTAGATTGTGGGCAGCCCATTAAAAATGCAGAAATAGCTTGAGAGTCTATAATTGAACCATTAACAATTGGGCTTCACAGATTCAGGCTATAGGCTTTCCAGGTAAAACGGGGTCACAAGTAACAGGTAAAAATAAGAGAGGCACATCCTCTTATTAAAGAAGAGCCAGGCTCCCATTACTGAAGCTCAGGTAGGCTTCACTGTGATTACATGGGCTTTAGAGAGTTTTTCCTTCCCAAGTACAGTGATGTGAAATTAGCAACTGTGAAATGTCTCCGCCTCCTGTTCTGGTCACGCTGCGTGCCCCACCTCCCTCTCTGAGCAGGCTTTCTCTTTCTTTCCTTTGACTTTAAGTTCTTCTGGCCCTGATCTCTGGCTTCTGTCTTGTGGCCTCAGTGAATACACTTAAGCCCTCAGTTTCTTATTCTTTCTCCAAAGGTTCCAAAATAATGTCATTGATGGGACCCATCACTTGATGTCTGGTGCTGTGTCCAACAGAAGTCTGTGATGTAGACTCTATCTTTACCCCTATTTTATAGATGAGGATATTGGAGTTTAGAGAGTTGAATGACTTGCCCAAGGTCACTCAATCAGTAAGTGATGGAGCAGAAATTTGAACCCACTCATGTTCAGACCAAAGCTAAAATTCCTACCACTAAGCTGTTCTTCCTTCAAATCTATGCCCTGCAAGCCAGTCCCATACTGTCCGTTAACTCCTGGACATCTCTATATAGATGTTCCTAGGAGCCTCCAACTCAACACACTCAAGCCTGACTAGACATCTTTCCCAAGCATTCCCTTCCCGATTGGTCCAATTCATCTCCATAGTCACTTTCCTCTTTGTGCTTCAGTTCCCCATCAGCAAAATGGGGACAGTACCACCTGCCTTCTAGTTGCAAAGGAGATTAAAGGAGTCAGCATGTGTAACCGGTGACGGCAGCATCTGGCACTCAGTGAGCCCTATGTAAGCACTGGCTGCCTTAAAAAATGCCAAGCATCTATTAAAGTTTGTGCTCTCTTCAGAGGGACTCTTTCGCTATCTATTTTATTTTCCTTTCCTTTCCTTTTTCTTTTTTCCTTATTTGGGGCTCTTTATTATGGATGCATCTGGGCATCTTCGCAAGGCCTATTTTCATAAAATTTCTGGAGGCGGGAGATGGATGCCTGGTTCTGCTGAAGTCTGGCAAACTGAACGACATGGCAGCCTCTGTGTGTTTATGAGAAGCAGACAATTGCAGCCAAGTTTTGTCGACAATGCATTCAGACAGCAGCAAATGAGAAACTGTCAGGGCTCAGAGGAGCTCTGCCTCTGGAAACCATCTCACGGGAACTCCAGAGACCAACACTGCATGGCTGGGTCCCTTTGTAATGAACTTCAGGTCTCCCAGCCTCTCAAGCTGGAGTTTGCCCTGGGAAGTTCCCAGAATCCCACCTGCTCTCTTTCAAGCGAAATACTATGACATTGTCTTTTCCATATATAAAGATGAGTCACGGGTGGGGAGGGGGGCAAAGGCAACATACGTAACCTAAATATCTGTATCCCCATAATATGCTGAAATTAAAAAAAAAAGATGAGTCGCCAATCACAATGAACAATGTCCATCTAATACATGCAATCCCATATGCAAACCCCCTTACGGGACTCTCAGTACCATTTACATGTTCCTAAGAAGCATTTTTGCTGCATGTTCCAGCAGTCTTGTTGCTTTAGATATTTGCCAAGTCATTTATATCACAAGTTAGTGAGATGCTGTGAAAATGGTCGTGGCTAAGCAAAGGAAAAGCCTGCTTTTGTGGTGTCAATATTTTCCACACTGGTATGTATTCATCAGTATCCTATATTCTTTGAAACATCGGTGACGTGCTGTGGATTCATTTTTAGGTTGTGATCTACCCTTAACTCACAGCTTCACAGATATGAAGGGGAATTATGGAGCTTGTCCAGTCCTGGAATGGCAAATAAATTCCATCCTTAAAAACATCTCAAAATAATCGATTGATAGTGGGTTCCAGAAGCACTGTACAGGGAAAGATACTCAGGCCAAACCCAAGGTGATTAGCAATATCCACCATAAGCATGGTGACAGGGGAGGGTAGCACACAGGCCACAGATTTTCCACTGTTTAACCCTTCTAGCCTGCAGATAAAGAAGCGATACGATGCTCTCAAGATCATGCAGACAGCAATGGCAGGAGGCAACACGCACATTGCCAGTCCTACTGTCTCTGCTTTCCAGCTGGGAAACCCACTCTCACTCCACCACTGCACAAAATGAGCAGATCAGGCAGGGCTATGGGGAGTGCAGCAGACGGAGAAAGGCGATGAGAATCACGGGCTTTGAAAACTGAGGAAGACCAGGCCAGCAGGTAGGAGAAACTCGAAGCACACCAAGCTGCGGCACAGCATTATTACTGTTATTATTTTGCTGGAGTCCTGCTGCATATCTTGCCTTCCTTCACCCAAGAACACAGAGTCTCTGAACTCCTGGTGAAAAAGTATGTGAGTCAGCTGTAGCAAAAAGTCTCTGAATGACACAATCAGGAAGCCTGAATAGCAGTTTGTGACACTCATAAAATGTGTGTACACATGTGGGAGTGCGGGGGACAGTGTGCCTGCGCATCTGGAGAGAAATGCGCCTGGAGCACAGCACAGGAGCAGCGCCGCGTGCAATGGCTGTCCTGCCATGTGACTCCAGTGGCCACTGTGGCTCTCGCCTGCCCAACATCCATTCCCCCTCCTCTGAAAACGGCACTTTAATTTACCTTAAGTAACTGCCCTGCTTTCATGCTCAGTCCATGTGGTTTTAGGTGGGTGGGGCTGACTCTGCCCTGGCTTCAAGAAAAGGCATGTGACCCAGCCTTGGCCAACCAGAGCCTCACAACCCAATGGACACTGTATTTAGTTCAGGGACAGGCACATGACCCAAGGAGAGCCCATGAGATTCAATTTCAAGCTTTTGTTGGCATTATCAGAAAGAGCTACTCTTTAGGGCAACTTCAGATTAGGGAGTGATGTGACTATCTCAGAGTGAAGCCAACAGATGGAAAATGGAACCCCAAGACGTACAGGGATCAAAGCGAAGCCATCATTTGGGTACCAGAACATAGCCATGCCTGAAGGCAGAACTATTCCTGAAATATATTAATTACATGAGTCAGTAAACACCCATCATCCCTCCCCAACTTTTTTTGAGTTGGATTCTGTCATTCCCAACAAGGACAACAACAAAAAGAATCTTAACCAATATAATAAATTAAAGACTCATTTTTCATCTAAGACATACAGAACCTAATGTTCCTCCTTGGACCCAACTTATTTTAAAGAGCTGTGTTACCTTCAAGGAGTCCTGGATGTCTTTCCCCCCAACAATCACGAGCTCTGCCATGTCTTCCGCGTGGGGAGTCCGTGCATGGATGAACAGAGTCCTGCCCACTGCAGTTATGTTTCTCAGGGCAACTAAGCCACCATCGCTGTTCACCTTGAAGTATGGGTTTGAGACCTCATAGCGCAGCTTGTTATTTCCCTTACAGTCACTGAAGGTCACTGGGAAAACAAAATAAAACAAGAGAAGGAGCGTGAGTACGTTGGACAGCTTAGACCTCGAGACATCTCTGACCTGTTCAATGTGGATCACCTCACCACCCCCCAACCCTGAGTCTACAAATGCTGCCCTCAATCCCACAGCAGGCCTCTTGTACCCAAGCAACTTTGTCTGTGCTGATCGACTTCACTCAATCAAGACCCATCCTTGATCACTCACGTGTTCCACGCAGGTGCTATGCACCGAGGATGCAAACACGAGCAGGACAGGTTCCTGCCCTTGAGTTAGTGGGTGGAGTGGACAGTCAGATATAGCAGAGTGACACCTGAGGGAAGTGGTCTGGTCTTGGCATGTAGGAGGTGCTGGGGTAGAAGCACAGAGTGCTCAGGAGCATGGAGCACAGCTGCACGGAGACAATATTTGAGCTGGGTCTCAAAGAGGAGCAGAAGACCCTTAAGAGGGTGGAGGACAGGCTAAGTAATTCAGAGGCAGAAAGTGGGTGCCTTAAATAACAAAACGGATGCAGGGAAAGAGAACTAGCTTGATGTGCTTGGATGAGAGGCAACTTTGAAATGGGGTGGCATTATCAGGGGAAGTAGAAGGAGAGGCTAGAAATGAAGCTAGGAATGTCTTTTGGAGATAGAGTGGGAAAAGCCAGTACATTCGAGTGCTTCCTGGTGGCTTTGGACTATTTATAGTGGGCAGAGGGTGACAATCAGGTGTGTGCTGTGGTGCCAGTGGAGGGCAGTGCTTCCTAAGGTTGGGGTGCACCAGGATCACACCGGGAGCTTTTTAAAAATCCAGAGGATCCGATCAAAAGATTATAATTCAGTAGATCTGGGTTATGGAGAATGGTTTCAAGAATGGCAAAGAGAGGCCGGGCGCGGTGACTCACGCCTGTAATCCTAGCTCTCTGGGAGGCCGAGGAGGGCGGATTGTTTGAGCTCAGGAGTTTGAGACCAGCCTGAGCAAGAGCAAGACCCCGTCTCTACTAAAAATAGAAAGAAATTAATCAGACTACTAAAAATATATACAAAAAATTAGCCGGGCAT
>CAUYSK010074506.1:0-33421 GCA_963575035.1 Avahi laniger | reverse complement strand
TATTACTGCTTAGTGGTGGCCTTCCACATACTGTTTCAGGGACAAGATCTTTCCATTTGTGGCTTCACCATCCACTAAGGTCCAGCAAGCAAAAGGAGACAGAGTAAAGAAGGTACATCTATTTCTTTAAAAATCCAACTCATACAACCTCTGTGGAAAACAATATGGAGATACCTCAAAGAGATACAAGTAGAACCACCATTTGATCCAACAATTCCATTACTGGGCATCTACCCAAAGGAAAAAAAGACATTCTATAAAAAAGACATTTGCACTCGAATGTTTATACCAAACTCAGAAATAGCACACACCATTCTGCTTATATTTTATTGGTGTGAACTGGTCATTTGACTACACTTTTATGCAAGAGGTTGCTGTGAAATGTGCTCATTGCCTGGAAAGCTGACTTCCAGCAACAACTGCTATATTAAAGAAGAAAAACATAGATTTTATTATGGACAGCTAGCATCTTTGCCACGCTTACTGAATGAATGAAAACTGCTGATTAGTTATTTAAATGTACTCTCAACCTTGAATTTCATCACCATCTAGGCAATTATATGAAAATTTCAAAACATATTGATTTTAACTTCAAAAAATAAACATATACTATTGGGCAACTTAGAGATGTAAAGATCTTCATAACTGCGGGCATTTTTTTTTATTTTCATAGGGGCAAAAAATAGCTCCTAGCAGAAGGAAAGAAATTCTTTAGAGTGGCTTTTCCTGCTTATGGACAGGCGTCTTTGATAATTTTTCTTAGGTATTGAGCAACTAATTATATGGACAGATTCTAAATTTAACAGAAGTGAATGTAGTGAATGTTCTTAAACAAACCTTAACAATTTCTTTTCTAACTGTAAACCTCTATTCAGTTGAAACAGGAAATTAAAGAGAATTTGAATGGATGAATGGCTCAGTTTGAGGTTTTTATTTTTATCATTCTTAAAACTCATTGGTTAATGTGAAATTTTTAATGGTAAAATTTATATGAAAGTTTTTTGTGATCAAAATTTATTTATAGTTGGCTCTACCACAGAAGTGTGTGTGTGTGTTTGCTCTGCCTACAATGAGCTTTAGAAATCAGGAATGTAGGAGAACTACTAATGCAGCAGAAATTCTTGCACACTGGGCCACACTAGCACTGGAGTGAGGTAAATATGACATTGGGCCCAGAAACATTGAGAGCAGGACTATCTGACTCATTCCCACGTGGAAAAGTAACCAGAATTTTTACTTCAGCCTAAGAGCGACAGGCACTAGGTGCTGGAAATCCTGACCTGATGTACATAAACTTAAAAGTAACTGTAAAACATATCTGTATCGTGTGTGCTTTGTACTTTTCAAAGCAGCACCTGGGGTCGATACTTAGTACAGCTGCAACACAGCAGTAAAGATAGTCAGACAGTTATAAAGTTAAGCACTACAGAGAAGTTACGTATGCACAAATCCTTTGGTTAAATTGCTCTTCAGCAGTTAAGCATGTTCCTAATTCCTATGAACTTCCACTTGACTTTGAGGTTCTCTGACTTCATTTTACTATTGATTTCACTTTAAGTACAACCTGAATATACTAATACTCCTGAATAGTGGTTTTTGACTGGGTGAGCTAGGCTGTGTTATATACTCGGACTACTTTCCACTGCCAGAGGTTGAAGTAATTTAGGATCCTTGCCCAGTCTTGGATTCTAGGGTTTTTTTCTGGCATTTATGGATTTTATGACCTTGATCAAATTTCTTATATCTTTGAGTCTGCTTCTTTATCTATAAAATGGAGATAAAGATACCCATCCATATCAGTGTTATGAAACTCACATGGGGCAATTTATCAAGCTCGTGATCAATTTTCATAAATCTTAAATGCTCTACAAATATTATGTTATTATTTTGTTTCCTCTTCCTTGTTGGTCTCTGTAATCCAACCTAATCTGGAGGAAAATAGATCTAAACCAAGGGGCTCAGTCTAACTGAAAATGATTTGTTATTTGTTATATGTTTCTTGTTATATGTTTCTATGTTATGTGTTTTTTAATGTTGACTTAAACATATAACTAGTTTGCCCAGGATTTTCTGGATTTTAGCACTGAAAGTTTAGTGCTGCTAAACCCCTCAGTCCTGGACAAAGTAGATCGATGGTGACCCTCCTTTACATCTTTCTTATTGTAAAAATCCTGAGCAGAGAGAACTCTTAATCCTCTTATTGTTAATATAAGATCTTCCTTTAGAAAGAAGGTCTTTGCCATATGAGTCAATTTATATCAAACTTCGGGTGAAAACAGATAACTAAACAACATATAATACAATACAGTTACATGATCACAAAGTTTTACAGAGACATGCTCAATTCCTTGCTTTGCCAATTAATAGGTATAATAACCTCCACCCAGCATTTATTACATTTAATTGAAATTATGTAGCTATCTGCCTCCCTTATCAGACCGAAGCAGGAATCCAGTCCTGTTTATCTTGGATTCTCTGGCATCTAGCATGCTGACTGGCAAATTGAAGGCACCTAGGAAGTGCATGATAAGCCAAAATATGGAGCTTAAATTAGCTTACATACCTCAACCCTGTTACTGTCAGGTTTTTGAAGATCTATAATATATGCATATAAAATCTTCATTCAAACCTCATAGAGTTTGGTGAAGCCTAATAAAGTAGGATGAAAAATGTGAATTACTGTTATAAACTATAAAGTACAATAAAATTTAAGATTTAGAAAGGATTGATGTTATTTAATAGCTCTAACTTTCTAATTTGTCTTCTAGTCTGCCATGTCTCCTGGATTCTTGATATGATCTTTAAATATTAAATTCTTACTTCTATCCAGGAATTTAGGTCATTTATCCCATCTATAAATTACCACAGAACAATGTGAAACAGACCCTCCTTGTCATAGATACAACTACTCATAAGTTATTATAATATCTACATATATTAAGAAATATGGGTCTATTTATGTTCATTCCAGTTTATTTCTCAAAAGACTTTGCTTAGTCATCTACATTGAAATCATGCAATAGTTGGAAACCCAATGAACCTTCAATAAATTATTTATTGTCAAAGAAATTAAGTCTACATGACAACAGGACTCATAGTCATCTCTTCTACTGAATTTCTGTTTAGAAGTTCTTGTTTAAATGCTATCATGTCCAGGGCTTGATTTTGGTGGCCCAAAACTGATACCATATTTCTCTGGCAGTTTCTATTTAGTTTCTTCTTGGTTTTGAGAATCCATCAAGAACTCAAAGCAGTGTGATTTATTGTGGAAGATAGTCTTTGGCTGTGTATACAAATTAATTTAAATAAGTGATAGATAATTTTTTAGATTATCCTGATGGTATAATGAGACAGAACAGGTGCCTCTTCAGTTTCTTCTCCTGCAGAGTGCAAACACGCAGGGTCTCTAGTAGGTATCTTCTCTCTTTACAGTGATCTAAAATATGGCTCTGGGTAGGGGAGAGCATTCCGGAGTCAAGTCTACCTTTTGCCTCCTGGATTTCATGCTACCTCCTTTCTGAGATACTTGAAGTAAGAACATGGTATTTGGAGTACTTATTGTTGGAGCTGAATTTCACTGGCTTGCTGGATTGTGGACTCCAAAGAAGAAAGGGACATGAGTGACTTAGAGTAGACTGGGGAGGACTCCTGAGGTCACCCTGAACTGGGGGATGCAAAAGCTCCGGTGGAAGGTAGTGAGGATGATGGAGTAAAAGCAAATACATGTATGGCCGGTAGAAGATAAAATGTGCAGGCTCTCTATGCCATGTTATCAGGAAGGAGGAACTAAAGTATTCATTCTTTCATGTCTTCATTTTTTATTCAACAATTGTATGTTTATTACCTGCTATCTTAGTCCATTTGTGCTTCTATAACAGAATAACAGAGAATGTGTAATTTATAAAGAACAGATATGTATTTTTCACAGTTCTGGAGGCTGTTTAAGATCAAGGTGCCGACATCTGCTGAGGACCTTCTCGTGTGTCCTTACCTGGTGAAAAGCAGAAGGGTAGGAGAGAAAACTCCCTCTTCCAAGCCCCTGTATGAGAGCACTTAATCCCATTTACAAGGGAGGAGCCCTCATGGTCTCACTTCTAATTATTACACGGGCAACAGCTGAATTTTGGAGTGGACACATTTAAACCATAGCATTCTGCTCTCGATCCCCCACATTTTTGTCCTTCTCACATATGTTTTGTTTTAATTTCCCTGTTCCATTTATTTTCTTATCTCTAAATTATCTTTTGTCACTTGCTACGTCTGTGCTAAGTAATAGATCTCACAACACAATCTTTTGCAACTTGTATTTTATCACTAACAGGTAGCATTATTTATATTTGAGCTTCCAAAACTAGCTGTGCTTCAGTATCATCTAAAGGGCTTTGTAAAATGTATAGTCTCCCACTCCCACTTCCACTTATTATGGTGGTTCAGATATAAGAAGTCTGGGGTAGGTTTAGAGACTGCTTTAGGCAGTTTGAACTGCTATAACAAAAATACCATGCCTAGGTGTCTCAAACAAAAGACATTTACTTCTCATACTTCTGGAGTCTGGGAAGTCCAAATCAAGGTGCTGGCCATTTCATTTCCTGGCTAGGGCTCTCTTTCTGGCTTTCAGATGAACACTTTCTTATATCCTTGTGTAGCAGAGAGAAAGATTAACTCTCTCACATATCTTTTTATAAGGACAATGATCCTATTTACGAAGGCTCCATTTTCATGACCTAATTAACTTCCAAAGGCCCTGCCTCCAGATACCATCACCTTAGAGAACAGGGCTTCAACATATGAATTTTGGTGGAATACAGTCATTCAGTCCACAGCATTTGGCTCCTGGCTCATCCAAATTCATGCCCTTTTCACATGCAGAAAGCATTCATTTTATCCCCAAAGCTCCAAAAGTCATAGTTCCTATCAACGTCAACTCTAAATCTAAAGTCCAAAGTTTCATCCACATATTACCTAAATTAAATATAGGTGTAACTCAAGGTACGATTTATCCTAAAGAAAAATTCCTCTCCAGCTGTGAATATAATGAAGATAAATAAGTTTGTGTTTCCAAAATACAATGGTGAGACAGGCAAAGGATAGACATTCCCATTCCAAAAAAAAATAGAAAAGAAGGAAGGGATGCTGGGTCCCAAGCATGTTAAAAATCTAGTAAGGCAAACTCTGTGAGAGCTTAAGGCTTCAGAATACTATTCTTTGGCTCAATCCTCTATCTTCCAGTCCCGCTGATGTGGAGGTCCTGCCTATGAAGCTCTGCTGGGTGGGGTTTATGCCCCAGGGCTCTGCTAGGTGGGGATCTCACCCCCTAGGCTTTGGGTAGTTTTGTGGCTCACACTCACACTAATCTCTTTATCAAACGTTCATTCCACTACAGTCTTAGTGTTCTCTTTCAAACACGTTTGCTCATTTTTGGTAAAATGGACAGATTGAGAATTTTTCAAATCTTTAAGTTCCAGTTCGTTTCGCTCAACCATTCCATCTTCAATTCATTTCTCTCTTCTTGCATTTTACTACAAATAGCAAGGAGGAACAAAGCTGCTCCTTCAACACTTTATTAGAAATCTCCTCAGTTAAATATTCAATTTCATCCCTCCCAAGTGCTGCCTTTCACAGAACACTAGAAAATGAGCACAATTCAGACAAGTTCATTGCCACTTTATAATAAGAATTGCCTTTTCCCCCTTGCCCAATAACTATGTTTCTCATTTTCATCTGGGACTTCATTAAAATGGTCTCTACCACCTATATATCTAGTAAAATATACATAATTATTCATGTATTTTCTAAGAGGATGAAAGGTTTCTTTATGGCTCTCCTCTTTTATTCTGAGCCCTTAGTTACCAGAAACACTTTTAAAGCTCCCTTCATGGCAATATTGGTGTTTTCTAGCACATAGCTCAAAATTCTTCCAGTCTCTACCCTTTCCCAGTTCTAAAACTGTTTCCACATTTCTAGGTATTTGTTACAGTAGTACCCAACTTCTTGGTACCAATTTCTGTATTAATCAGGGATGTCCAGAGAAGCAGAACCAATAAGAGGCACATAGTGAGCTCTCCATATTCATGGGTTCTACATCTGTGGATTCAAGCAACTTTGGATTAAAAAATATTAAAAAAGAATGGATGATTGCATTTCCTCTGAATAGGTACAGACTTTTCTTTTCTTGTCACTATTCCTGAAACAATACAGAATAACAACAATTTGTATAGCATTTACATTGTATTAGGTATTATAAGTAATCTAAAGATGATTTAAAGTATACAGAAGGATGTGAGTAAGTTACATGCAAATACCACACCATTTCATAAGGGGTACATGAGTATCTGTGGATTTCGGTATTTGCGGGGAGTCCTGCAACAAATCCTCCATAGGTACCAAGGGAAAACTGTATTCAGATACACAAACACACACTATTTATTATAAGGTATTGGCTGAAATGATTATGGAGACTGAGAAGTTCTATAATCTGCCATATACAAGCTGGAGACAGAGGAAAGCTGGTGATGTCGTTCTGAGAACTAGAGGGCTGATGGTGTGAGTCACAGTTAAAGGAAGGAGAAATTGATGTCCCAGCTCAAGTGGTCAGGCAGAGAGAATGAATTCCCCCTTCTCTGCAATTTTGTTTTATTCAGGCCCTTAATGGCTTGAATAACACCCACCCTCCTTAGAAATGGCAATCTGCTCTACGCAGTCCACCAATGAAGATGTTAATGTCACTTGGGAACACCCTCACAGACACACTCAGAAATAATAATAATATTGGATCGGCACCTCGTGTCCCAGTCGAGTTGACACAAAATTAGTCATCACAGAAACCTATACTTTTAAAGTTCTCCAACTGATTTAGGTGCAGGATAAGTTTGGGAACTGTCATTGCATGCATGCTTCTGATTCCCTTAGGCCTGCCTTTAGTCAGTGTTCTGTAGATATCTTGCTAAGATGCATAGCCTCATGGATGCATATAAGGAAGTTCTTAGAAGACAAAATTCTTTCTTCACATTCAATTGGCTATATTTTAAATTATGAAATAGCAATAATAAGAAGTATAATACAAAATATAATACTAGTTATTTAAAAACAAAGTCAACATGTTGAAACAATAGACCTTCCTCCATGTTATGAAAACTAGAAGCTACTGAGGAAAAACTGTTGAGATAATTTGTAGACTACACCAAAGCCACTTAGCTTCTGCATCCTGTAAGATCCAGCCTGAAAACTTTTTATTTAAGGGTCACGTAATTAATCACATTTCTCATGAAGCATTTGAAAGTCAGTATCAATTTAAACCAATAAATAAAGGTAGAGAATTTTTGCTGAGGAAAAACTGATCATAGATTAGTGAAATCTGGAACCAACCAAATGGGAATATATAAATATTATTGGCCACCATTTCATCTCATGTATTGTTTTTAATAGTGTGGAATAGTGTGAAGTTTGACAATACATTTTGAAAATATAGTTTGGCTTATTTTAACATACTAATATAATCTTGCAATATCAAGTGTTTATTTTTTAGTGACTACACATGCAATTATGAGCTCTAGTGGTAAACATTTCTGATTAGGTAAAATTAAATTAATCAATCTCTTTTTATATTCTAAGTACAATTTTCCAAAATGAAGATGTTCGGTTGGCTTCAATGGTAAGCAGCATTATCTTAGAGTTAGGGCCTATGGAACAATAATTTGGGCATTTAAAATTTTTTTTTCTCAGTACACTATTCAGACTGGGTATCTATCTCCATTTGACAAAGTTGGTAACTTGGTGGATATTCTTCATTTACTTTAATAATGAAGTATCTTATTTAGAAATCAGGTTTTCATTTTTTCATGCTGATTAGCCAAATAGTTATAAACTAGGAATTCATCAGGGCATGAAATTCAGTTTCCCAAAATTGATGACACATGCACTTTTAATACCTGTGTAGGTTATTATAGATTTGTATGTCAAATCCATTTTTGCAAGTATATTATTGAATTATTTAAATTAGTAGAAACCAATTGAAAGTAGGAGTTGATCATTTGAAAATATATTTGCTTGATCCTAAAATCCTGTAGACATTCATGGGAATGAGATTTTAATGCATTTTAGTCCTTATATTTGTCAACCAGAATGCATCTGCGCTGTTTCAATGTTTAATTGCCTCCTCTGTGCAATTGATTATGTGTTAAAGTGAAATAGAGTTTTCCCACTGAATTTCTAAATCTGAAGTTATAATAATATCTTTAATTGTCAATTCTGTAAGGCTAACAAAAGCTGTGTCCATGCCCTGAGCCTTCAGAAATGACAATGATAATGATCAAACACTCTTAGTTTTCACATGATGGATGCGATTAGTTGCAGTAACATAACAGCCAGAATGGCAGTGTAGGACCAATAGCTTCTGTGGTTAAGTTATAATGGGCCTGGCAGCTGGAAAATAATAATTCAAAAGTATATTTATCTACATTTTGTGGTATGTAATGACAATTACATGGCATTACGTGTGCTGATCACTCAAGATGATTACCATATTTTTATTATTCAAAGGGAGGAGGATCTTTGGTATTAGGGATGGGGCAATCATTCCTCTCCTACAGGGCTTTAGCTTGGGAAATTTTTTTTTTATTAAGACAAGTACTAGGAATATTTTAATGTTTTTGCAACTTGATTTGCTTACTTGGAATATTTAAATTTAAAGTTGCAGCCTTATTACAGATTCAGCACTATATTTTATAAGTTTTTACTTTCTCCTAGTGAATTGACATCTGAAGAAATTAATAAGGCAAACAGAAAAATGTTCTATAATATCATTCTTGGAATGTTCCTCTTATGTTATTTAAAATAATTCAGAAGTTGTTTAAACCCTGGTGGCTCCTGGGAATTGTCTTTTGTTTACCTCAAAGAGGTACAAGCCCCTTTATGAAAATGTTTTGCAGCACCTACTTTCAACCAGGACTAATACATTCTTCACTTTTAGAATGATATGAGTACTTCTGAATTTGAATCTTTTGGATACAAAACTGCTTGATTTGAATATAGTATAGCTATTATTCCTAATTCTAAACTCCCAGGGGAAGATGCCGGGTATATGCAATTTGCCCTACAGAATGCCTAAAAAGCCTTTGTAAAATTAGGTCTCTATAACTTTTTTCAACTATGATGATTTTTATTTTTCAGTCTCATCTCTTCTTACAAATTATAAGATACCCATACTACCCTCTGAGTAGAATCTCATGGGTATGTTGGAAAAGTGCATAATTAAACCTTTTTTTGATAGCCTTCTTAGAAATTACAGGTATTTAAATTCAACCAGGCCTAATTCGACAGTGTTTTCTTTAAACTTTCTTTAAAGTTTAAATGAACTTTTATTTATTTAAATGTTTTTCTTTTTATTTCACCTTGTTCTAAAAAGATTTAAGGCAGTTATCAAATAAGATAATAAAAAGGGGATTTAAAAAATAGGCTAATAAATCTGGGGGAAAGAAGGTGAGAAAAACAAGATGAAACTAAGAGAGTGATTAGTAGACAAAGCATATTCTGCCAGGAAACTGTCTATTTTCTAGTGATAAGAAACAGATACATTGTTAAAATTTCTGGAAGATCATGAAGACACAGAATTACGGCTGGTTAACTATCTCAAAGTGTACACATTATGACCAAAGCATTTACTCAGAAGAGTAAAACGGTTCTCAGTATTGAATCTAGAGCAATTTTTCTGTTGTTTTTTCTCAGAGAGAAAGAACGTTACAATGCGCTAAACTACGTTTTCCACAACATCCCTTTGGTAGATACGAAAGTGTGTTTCAGGAAGCTGTTTCTTATAATTTCCCTCAAAGTCGATTAGAGGTATCCTGTCATAGAATAATTTATGAGGAGAAAAAAAGAAAAAGTAAAGAGGCATGTACAGGATGGTAAAACAACATAGTACAAGTGTGCAGTTTTTCCTCATAGTCTTACTTGATTCTTGGAAAGAATACTGTATTTAGAGAAATTTATCTATGTAGTCACCACCCAACCTCAAAATGTCTTATGGTACATCATGCAAATGCTGTACAGATAGCAAAAATCTGATATCAAAGTAAGGAAGTAGTGGGAATAATTTTTAATTATCTGTTTATTCTAAAGCATACTCATTTTGAAAAATTTAAAACAATAAGACCTGTATAAAGTAAAAAATTAAAGTATCTCCACCTCTTATTCTCATTTTCCAGAATTAACCTCTTAACTATTTTAGTCTCTCTTTTAAGAGTATTTTCTAAAAATATAATCTATTTATCTCCATTCAGTTTTAATAAAATGGAATAATAACATACATTTTTATTTTTGTTTGGTTCTATAATTTCCTTTTTTTAAAGCCAACACTATATTGTATACTTCTGTGCCTTCTTGGCTTTTCCGTACTTTTCAGCTTACTGTACAATTTATGGCAGTGTGACTTGGGCAAGTTACTTATTCATTCTGCATTCCATTTCTTCATTTAAAAAATGAGAATGGTAGTAATATTTAATTTATAGGAGTGTTGATTAAATGAGATAATACATATAAAGCTTTTATAACAATGCATAGCAGTATAGATCATTCAAAAATGTTATATAGTCCACAAATTTTTGTCGTTATATAGTCTATTATTTTTACTGACTTTAGTGTAGGGATATGCTCTAATTTATATCTTATTTAATCGGTTTTATATTGTTGGACAATGAAATAGTGAAGGCTAAATTTTTGTGCATGTGGTAAGAACACTTAACATGAAATCTACTCTCTTCAGAAATTTTTATATGTACAATGCAGCATTATCAATTATAGGCATAGTATTGTACAGCAGCTCTCTAGAACTTGTTACCTTGCTAACCGAAACTTCGTACCCATTGAACAGCAACTCCTTATTGCCTCCCCACCCCCACTCTGCCCAGCCCCTGGCAGTCACCACCCTACCCTCTATTTCAGTGAAGTATGACTATTTTCTACACCTCATGCACATGGAATCATGCAGTATTTGCCCTTCTGTGCCTGGCTTATTTTACTCAGCATAATGTCTCCGGGTCCATCCATGTTGTCACACATATGGCCAGATTTCCTTCATTTTTTCAAGCTGAGTAGTATTCATCAGACACTAAAATAGAGTAGGCTGGATTTCGAACATCTTGTAAAGATATCTTGAATATCCAGTAAAGATATTTTCAAAGTTCGGAGAAGAAGTAATGACTGATTTGAAAGAACTGGGGAACAAATTAGGAATTGACTTGGGAGAGAGAACGGCAGCAAGTCCAAAAGGAGAAATAGAAGCACCTGGATTGAAGGATTCTCTAGGTTCTTCCAGCTCAGTTTCTTATTTCCCAGAACAATCACAGTTAACTTGAGGAAAAAACGTGTATTTTTTTCCCTTAAAACCTCTATCTCTAAGTTATGTCATAATTTTAATTTTAGCACCCACGTAATTATTTATGGAAGTATCAGAGAGGTAGCATCCATTGACTCCACAAGGACTGAGCAGAGAAAAACATGCAATTAAAATAAACAAACAAAAAGAACCCCACGGCTTAATTTGAAGCAGTTATGGAGCCTCCCTTTACTAATGTGCAATGGGGCAAACTGCAGTGTGGTTTGGGACAAAATTTAATTCAAGATATTAGAAAGCTCTGCTAATTTCCTGCTTATATTTTAGTGGTGCTAATCTGGCTTGCAAGAAACTAGAGCAAACTGATTGATTAGGTTGGATTCACTTGCTTTGAGCACAGAGTTTAAATTGGGGTTGGGGAAAAAAACATAGTGAAAAGATACAGTGGCATGGTTGTGGTATATTCTTCTGGGCCTTCTCTACATGCTCAGCGCTCTCTAACATTACTCATTGCTAACTATCCAATTTAGTAAGCCACAAGTACAATAATTACTAGTTTTTAAGCCCTAATTATGTGCTAGACATTTTTCTTGGTGTTTTATAATCCTTATCACTAATATTCATATACTGGGCTGAACAGTGTCCTCTCGAAGTTTATGTTCACCTGGAACATCAGCATGTGACCTTATTTGGAAAGAGGGTCTTTGCAGATGTATATAATTAAGTTAAGATGAGGTCACACTGAATTAAGGTATGACCCTAGTCCAATGACTGGTGTCCTTAGATGAAGGGAAAACAGAAACACAGAGGTATTCAGATACACACAGTGTGAATGCCACGTGATGACAGAGGCAGAAAGTGTAGCAATAACCACCTACAAGCCAAGGATTGACAACCAAGGATTGACCACCAGGAGCTAGGAGAGAGGCATGGGACTGTTTTTCAGAGCCTCCAGAAGGAATCAGCCCTACTGACACCTTGATTTCAGACTTCCGGCCTCTAGAACAGTGAGAGAATAAATTTTTGTTATTAATGGCCAGCCAGTTTGGACTAATTTGTTACATCTTCCCTAGGAAACTAATTAATTAGCATTAACCATTCAACGTAGGTGTCAAGGTCTCTTCTGAAAAAAATTTTACAGCACAACCTAACTCTAAAACCTGTGCTCACTTCACTGTCTTCTAATCAATCTCATTAAATAGCACAGTATAATAATTAGGTGATCCAATGAAAATAATTATCAAAAGAGTTTATAGTAATGACCACATACACTTTTTCATTTCAATTCCAAGAGGGGTTTCTTTCCATCCAGAAAGTCACTGCTACTTCAAGATTGTCACTGCCACTTTGTCAAAGCCTGTAACCTAGGGGATAGGCAAATAGGGCTGCTTTTGGTGATTTCCAGACCACAAGAGGAGGAAGGGAGGTTATGGGTTATAGGTATTAGACGACCAGGCAATACAAGGAATGAGTCTGCACATTCTGGGTCAGATGCACAGAATAATGTGTTACAGGCTCCCAGAGAATGAATGGGAAGCCAGCATTCAGAGCTCTTTTTCTGATGCCAAAGAATCTGAGAATTATCATGAGCAGGACTGGGAAAAAAGTCAGAATCCTAAGTGACACAACTGAAGTCTGGTTTTCAACATAGGAACTGGGCAGGTCATGGGCAGTATGGAATAAAAGGAGCCAGGGCTGGAGATTGACTTGGCCAAAGGTACAAAATGGATCACAAGGCACTCAGAAAGAAGTCACAAAAAAAAATTTGTTGGGAAAGAAATAGTGTGTAAACACTAGACACTCTGAAGAATCTAGATTCATGCCAAACTGGGGAATGAAGATGGCAAGTAAGTGGGGCAGAGCAAGGTCAAGAGATTCAGGACAGATGGACACAGATTAAATGGAAAAAGAAAAAATCTATGGTAGGGTTCAAATATCATAAATTCAAGCTAAATTCACGGGAACAGACAAGAAGGGCACTTTTTTTCATCCCCTGACCCAATTGTTGGTTTCTGGCAGGAACTAAAAGGGTATTTCATATGTTCAAGGAGTCTTCTCTGCAGGGTGATAGAAAGCTTGCTCCCAGGCCCTCCACAGTGCAGAAACTTTAATTATATGTCACTGAAACTATATACATGGTTTATATGTGTCTTAACTTTCCTGCCTGAAGGTATGCTTTTCTTGGTATTAATGGATATCATTTTTGAACACCTGCTATGTCCCAAGTCCTTTGTCAGTGCTTTAAATACATTATGATGCCATGATTTCTTTTTAATCCATAAAATCCTGAAGAGTGCAAGATGCAGGGAGATAAGTACAAAAAGCCAAAGAAGAAATTTAAACTCCTTCTGAAATTCCCTAACCAATTTTTATTGTTGTTATTGATGGTGTTTTCCTTCCTTATTCATTGCTATGAATACACATTCTTTATAACAACAGCATTTTAGATGCAGTGGGGATTACACAAAGGAGTACAGTTTGTGTTGCTTCCTAGAGCAGGGTCTTCCTAGCTGGAGATTTTGGCAAAGGTGGAAGACTACTTCTTCTGTGGGAGCCCATGGTAAGAATGAAGTAGAAGAGTCAAGAGTTCAGAGGCATTGTATGCAATCAGGCACTGGAACTGCAGTTGTGAAAGAAGAAATTATACTTTCCACAAAGGCAAAGATTGGTGTCACAGTGTGAACTACATAAAGCAGAGAACCAGGAACTATTTAGAGAGGGAGTACACTTATGGAGGATAGAAGAGCTAATATTTTGGAACTATGTTGACTCTATTTCTTCCATGAAACTTCACCCAACAAACTCCCATTGTGAATAAAACATCTTATGTAGTTTCCTGTATCTATTCAATATACATCTGTACTACATTAGCAGTGTGGTATAGTTGGAAAATCAAATGTGTGTGTAGCCACTTTACAGCTATGTAAAGCTTGAACAAATTACTTCTCCTTTGAACCTCAATTTTTCCATCTGTGAAATGAGATAATACCTACCTTGCAGGGTGGGTGGGAGAGTTATGTTTCTGGTATGGCATATGGAAAGGAGGTGGCAGATTGTAATTTTCTTATCTTGATTACATAATATTCCAAACTGGGTACATTTCTTTCCAACTAAAATATAAGTTATCAGTATCAGAAACGAGGGTGGTTCTCTCTTTTTTCTACTTACCTTAGCAAGTGCTTTAAGAATTTATAAAATAAATTATTTTATGAAAAACAATAACTCTCTGTATTTATAATCAGTTAATTTATACAATTGAACTTAGGTAAGCTATCCTCAAAAGCTCAGCACTACTTAGCACCAGGAGCTATGATTTGTTGTTGAATTTCTTATGCGGTGGCTGTGAAAAAGACAACGGGAGGTGTCTTAGTTCATTTTCTGTTGCTATGACAGAATACCACAGATTGGGTAATTTATATATATAAAAAAGAAGTTTATTTAGCTCATGGTTCTGGAGGCTGGAAAGTCCAAAGTTGAGGAGTTGCATCTGATGAGTGTGTTCTTGTTCTATAATGACGTGGTGGAGAGCATCACACGGTGAGAGGCCAAGAACAAGAGAGCCAAAGAGAGCTCACTTTTATAATAATCCCACACCCATGATAGTGGCATTAATCTATTCAGGAAGATGGAGGGATTATTTCTTCTTTGTCTGACTCTTTGCTGATACTGTTTCCTACTGGACCATAATCCTCATCTTTAATTTGTTTTTTCAATCTCGAAAACATGGAGAGAATGTCAGCTTCTCCACGAAACTTTCTTGATTTATCACACCCTGATAGAAACTTTTCCATAGCAGTTTGGACAATTTTTGTGAATTATTTTGTGTCTGAGAGTTGTTTTTCATGTTCTTGGCTTATCTCTATCCCAAACCTTATGGTCATCGAAATGGGCTTTAAATCTAATTGCTCTTATTTTAACCCCTAACAGCTCTAACCATTTTTTTTTGTATTGAAAAGTATTTGTATTTCAAATTGCTTAAAATAATTATTGGTACGGTTGCTTAAGATGAGAAGGAATTACATTCCTTTTCCATCAGATAAGATGAATAAAACTATTGGAGAAATTGAATACAACTAATGCAGAAAATTCATGGCTAAGCTACTAGAATAAAAGAAAAGAAAAAACTATTCGAAGAAGAATTTCTTAGTAGTGAGGTCAGACTAAATTAATCTACCAGGAAAATAAAATAGATCATTATTTGATATATAAAATCTTAAAACTCTTTTACTATGATCCATCAGATTAATTGTGAGAAATAGTTTGCTAGAATTTATTAGGTACAATTTCATTTTAGCATTTCTTTTGGGATATTTGGTAAAACTTCAGAAGGCTTCAAATATCTGAGAATTTTTTTTATGTTGGGACTACATTTTTAAAAAATAAAATACACTGTAATACAAATGAGAAAAACATTTAAATATTTTCTAATTATCTACATGTTCACATTTATTTATTATGAGGTTTAGATTTGATGCCACTAGTGGTTTTATTCCTTGATTCCTGGGGGCAATATCTCAAGATGAGAATGTTTATTATAGAGAAATAAAAATGAAAAATGACTAGTGGAGAATTGAAAAACCACACACAAATACACATAAGGCATTGTTCCTACCTAACTCAACACTTGTACTTCAACACTTACAGCTATCTTTCCTCTACCCCTCATCAAGCAGTGGCAGTAAATGTTTGAATTCCAAATTTATTCCTGCAGATCATGCTGCCTTTACTTACAACCTTCACCCAAAACTTGATGATGAAATGCCAGCTCTGAATAGTAGTTTGTATTTTAAATGTGCTCTGATAGTTTGATCTCATGCTACTTTTAAACATATGTGTCACCTATTTAATACATTAAACTTTTAATTCCTTTCAAAGTTGACCTTGGCTGAAAGATTAAATCAGATAATAATAGTTTTAACCTTGACATTGATTAACAAGATTAAGTAGTACCACATCAAATTTGTTACAATCTAGAGGAAGGATTTGTTTGAATGTGGTATAATTTCAATCTTGTCTTCTAATCTGCAATTTCATTTACTTGAGCCACCACAAAATACTTCACCAACAGCAGCTAGCCAAGAATATGGGCACAGGCGCTAATGTGAGAAAACAAAATGGCTTCCTGGGAAAGGAACATGAGTTGTGGCTTAACTCATGTCCACGCCAAAGCAAATACAAGCCAACAAAATGAAGGACTGTGTTTGACTTTGAATTGTTGTTACAGTCATTGTAAAATAACTCATTGTTCACCAAGCAAGATGTGAACTGTTCAAATTCACTGGATGTGTTACTGATTGGAACTCAGAAAAGAGCTTGAAATTCAAGCTATTTCCTTGTGCAAAGGACTGGCTGTATTATTCATTTTCTGAGATAAATATCTTTAACATTCCTGGCAATTTTCAAAATGTGAAGGGTGTACTTTTGGGCTTTGGGATACATAGCTGTGGTTTTGAATTCCCTTTAGGTGTATATCCTTGAACAATTTTTTAAATCCCTCTGAGTCCCAGTTTCCTTATTTTTCAAATTACTAACCTCTGTCTTATTGGTGGTGTTGTAAAGATTAAAAGAAATTATGCAAATAAAACCTCCAGTAGATTTCATGAGAAAAAGATCTAAAAGGAAGAGCCAGAGAAAGTGACAGAAGCCAGGAGATTGCAGTGCCCTGCTCATAATCTCTCTGAACCCTATGCATAAACCAATTCCTATATCAATAGTACCATGCTTTTTGGTGTGCGTGCTCTCTCCCTCTCTGTCTCTCTCTGTCAACAGCGAACATTTAAAGAAAGACATTTTTTTTTTAATTTCATAATTTGGCACAGTGTCTGGCTCATAGTCTTGATTAAAAGTTTGCTTATGAAATGAATAATAGAATGGCCTCAGGAATGCTGTGACTTGAGAGAGATTTTGTCACTAGAGTTGGCTAAGGCTTGGGACAACTGATCCATGAGTACAGTACAAGCTATTGATCTCAAATGCTCTTACAGAAACCCTACATTATAAAAATATCTGGAGATAGGGGAACTGTAAATCTGTAATTTTAACAAGCTTCCATGTTATTCTAATATACAGTCTATTTTTTCTTTGCCAGTTCTAAAACTCTTGACAGTCTTACTCATGATTTAACAAAAGTTTGGTATTAGATCACTCAGTGTGAACTAATGAGGTCCTATCAAGTGGATAGAGAACTATATCAGCAATCAGGAAAGGGGATTCTGAACAATCCAGGGGTGTGTGTGTGTGTATGATAATCATCTTCAATGGTGCTACCCAAACTCATTGGATTATTAGAACCAGAACAGGAAATCAGAATACAAAATCTGAAAACAGTATGGCAGGTTTGAAATCTTACCTCCACTTGATAAATTACTCAGTTTTTCTTACTTCAATTTACTCATTTGCAAAATGAAGAAAATATTTCTACCTTTTAAGAGTCTGTGAAGAATAAATGAGACAACCTTTGCAAAGCACAATGCTTGACTTAAGTATATGCTCAATTCATACCAATTTTGTCATCATCGTCATCATCATCATCTTTCAAGGCCCAAACATATTCTGTTTTCTCCATGAATTTTCACCATACTTTGATAGCTCATAAATATTTACCTCAATATGAACTGTAACATACAAATCATAACACAATTTTAGAATTTAGTTCTATATTCTGCTGGTACGATGATTTTTTCAGGAATGACTCTCTTTTTTTAATTCTTTTAGCTTTATATTCTACAGCAAAACATGATTAGCAATAGTCTGTAGCAAGTACATCTATCTTGGGCTGAATATACACTAGGTTTCAAAAACACATGTGATATTGACAATTCTGTTCTACAGAGAAATGCCAATTATAGCCCACTGGAATATTAGTGAACATCAATAACAAAAAAAATTGAAGTGATTCTTGTCACTTTGTAGCATGCACTTCCAAAATTAATTCCAGCCACTGAAACATACAAAGAGGAAATGCTCTGGTTTTAAAAATAGGTCATGCACATGTTGTCGAGGTCAGTATTCTAAACACAGGTTAAATTTCTACATTTTTCAAGAGAATTCTGTGTGGAGACTTTGGATTGTGCAAGTATGAGACAAACTAGGAATCAATCCATTTGGCCTCACTTACCCCTGAACTTGCTGGCACCCAAACACAGCTGAAGAAAATTTGATTATTATTTTGTTTTCTGAGTCAGTTTGTATCAAAAGAGAGTTAAAATAGACTTAATATAAGTTATTGGCTCTAAAACAAGTTAAGTTTTCCCTAATATAAGAGTTAAGGGTTATTAATATGTATGTATGTATATATACACATAGTCATGCACATAGATATTTAAATTAAAAATGACTTTATTCCATGGGTTATTTCCGGTTGTTTTACATTATTTAGTATGGAATAGAGGAATTAAAGAAGTACTTAATTGTGGTTTCTAGATTTGTGTTTGATCAGAAAATTTAGAAAATGGATGGGATGGTTTAAAAAAATCCTGATTATAAAAGTAGTTAGTTATTAGAAAAAGAAAAAGAAAAGAAAGAAAAATTTCACCCATAATCCCAGTTTACGGAGAAGATAACAATAAAGTTTTAAATATTTTCTATCAGTACTTTTCCATGCCTCTCTTCCTCTGTCTCTTCTCCTCCCTTATCCTTCTCTCCCTCTCTCCTTCTCTCTCCAAACACACACACACACACACGCACACACACACACATAAAACACAAACATTTCACAAATTATGTTCATATAAAGTCTTATTTCTACTTTTTAAATTTTACATTATTGTCATACTATGTCAAAGTAGATTAAGGGGAATCAGTAAAATACAATGCTAAAATTCTGCATAATATTTAAACCTGTATCACAGGATGGAATTAGATTTAAAAATGCATGTGGGCTATGGGGCATTCTCTTATTTCATATTTATATTTAACCTATAATTATACTTTATCTGGATCCTCTTCATAGAAAATTTTTAGATTAAATGATTTTCAGGCTCACTGGTTGTGGCTTGATCAAACAAATATTAGTTTTAAAACTCACTGATGAAGCTTAGCAAAATTAAATTATTTATATGCATGCCTCTGATTCCTTATATTGATTTATATTCTTTCTGCTAGTAGTACAGTATTTATTAAATGTTGCACTAAAATAATAGTGTATGGGATAAAACCAAAAATGATTTTAGTTTCCAGAATTCATCTGCCTATGAACATTTTATCTTATCTGTCTTATTAGTCCCTACATTGAATATCTATGTATTTACATTTTGATTTTTTTGACTTTATCTGACTTATGTGTACTGTTACTAATTAAAATAGACTCATTAATATGAACATTATACTACCCCGAAGTGAGGGGTACGTCTATATCGATTGCTAAAATTGAAATGCTCCTCGCCTGCTGATAAAATCAGTGCTGGCCAGATCTTCTCCAAAGTCCTGCCCAAGAAGCTGGCTGCCTGGGATAGCAAAGGCTTCTAGAACCTGCTCGGTTCTATGTCTAGCACCTGGTGCTGTGCTGAACAGCTCCTTCAATATTTTTAATTTTCCCCTGCCTTCAATATACTCAGAACTTCATATCCGCATGAGGTTAATCCTGCCCTAAATTTTTCTGTACATACTTTGTCAAACTCTTAGCAATTTTAATCATTTAAAATTATATATGTGTTTTATAAATATAGTCATGAACTCAAATGAACTATATATTAATTAATGGCTCTAGCTATGCATAATAAGATAATGAAATATAAATTTTCAGCCATCCAACCATCATGTTGAAGGGCAAGACTAGCAAAGGACCAGATTAGAAACATCTCAGGAGTAACCAAGTCTCACGCGGGGTAAAGGTGAGGAAGATATTGGTTTTAGAAGTCAAAACGACAGATAGTAAGATAGGATGTATAATTGGGTCCTGAATTCAGGATGAATTCTGTAGTCAGATTTTGGAAAATAGAGAAAGAAAATGGGCAACAGAGAATAGGGTTGGAACAGGAGTGAGTTGGCTAAGAGAGTTACTAGTTGTGCAACATTATTTGTAGACTTTGAGTGTTTTTAGAAGCTTTAATAGCAGTATTTGCTTCATTCAAATATAAAGGCTGGATTCTGTGATCAAAGAAGGTTTCCTAGTATGGCTGGAGAAATCCCAGAGGCCCTGTGTTTGGGCAGCGCTCCATGCTCTGCTAAGACCCTGAGAGGAGTAGGAGACCCTCCTGATATTCCACAAGGAAGGATAACCACATGCTATCCTCCTCCCTGGAGATATGACATTCTTGCAAGCAATTCATTGGCCTTCATTCTGGTTACTTGTAATTTGAAATCCAGATATATTTTGACAGAACCAGATGCACATGCGTGGAAGTCTGAGCTCTGAAGGTGGATGATTCTTTGAGCTCTAATTTGTACATCTCTATTTTCTGTGAAGACTTCTACTTAAATATCACAATGGGAAATAATTTTTCCTTTTTAATTTACTAGATTGAGGGGTCTACAAGTGGTTCAGTCTACTTGAGACTAATCATTTTTATTCTCTGAGAGTCCTTTTACATGTCTAACCTAAATATTTTGTTTCAACAGTGCCCTTATCTCTTTGGTTCTGTCTGTCTTGAGATAAAGCATATACGGAATATTTAATTACTCATTGAATCTAGTTATAGTATTTCCTCTGTGCTTTCTTTTCTCTAAGCTTAACATAAATTTGGCTCCTTTGAAGATTTATCCTTAAGTTCATTACCCTTTCTTGATCATTTCTGGTTCTCTCCCTTTGAACCTGCTTCAACTTTCCCACGCCTTTAAAAGAGGGAAACTGGAACCAGAAAATGGAATAACTCTTAATGAGGCTCAGGCTCAATATGCCAGATAATTTCATAGCTTTAAGTTATTTTTTATATTAACAGATTCCTTTTCAGCAATGGCACCACATTGACTAAGATAAACATGCCCATGGTGGTTTTGAAGGCAATATCTGAGTCCATTTTCTTATCAACAAACTCACCTGAAGAATGAAATGGAAAAAGTTGCCTTTGTTCTCTCTCTATACTTCTCTGTCTTGGGTGACTCATCCCTGAAATCTGTGTTTTCTTTTCTGCTGTGTCAGAATCTTCCACTCAATTGTCTTTAGAATTTATTTAATAGCTGCTAAGCGTCAATGGTGCTGACAAGAAATAAGGATTAGGATTGGCCTCTGTTAGAAAGGTATCACATCCAGAAAGGTTTTCAACATTGAAGTGGGGAATGTGCTCATTATACTTTCAGGGCCAAATAACTCACAAATAATTGGCTTTCACTTGACAAATTTTAGCAAAACTATCTGCTTTTATTGATTTGGTTTTACAAAGTAGTCCATGTCCTCTGAAAATCATGAACACACTTTATATAGACCATTTTCCATAGATAATGAAATATCACACTGCAATTTCGTTCAGCAAGAAATTTACCTAGTTGATTATATTCACAGGCGAATCAAGCTATCTGGATTTTGAATGAAGCACATACTGCTATTAAAATATATACATTTATTTGTCAGCTAAGGAGGACAGTGACTAAATAAATTATAATAAATACATAAGTAAATAACTAAATGTACTATAATGAACACATAAATTAAATTATAATAAGATAAAGCAATTGAAATTCTTTAAGTGCAGGTAGCATTGTCACCATTTAAAATTATCTTTTCTCTAAAGGATTTTGTATAAATTATTATGATAGGACTGAAATATGCCAGGAAAAGAAAATTGAGTATGCAATGTTTGATTTAAAATTACCTTTCTTTCACTGTTATTATTTGTACTTTTTCTCTTACCCTCCTAAGAGCTTAAAATATTGAATTATGTATAAAATAATCAACTTTGCATCTCTGCTTATGTTATAGATAGTTCCTTTATAACTGGTAGCAATAGAAATTCATAAACACTCAAAGATGGTTTCTTTATTGAAAGTGGGAATCATTGAATAGATACATGTGTCATTCTAATGAATGGAAACGGCCTGGTAGAGTAGTAGATAGAGAGAAGGCAATTGATAAGCTGTTTTTAATGAGAGGAGAAGATACTGTAGAAATTCTTTTAAAATAAAATTTAAAAATTAAGGGAAAACTAGTTTAGGAAAAAAAAATAAGTTACGTCAACTGGTGGCTATCCATTTTGTTGATAGGACATGAAGGATGGGGTATGAAGTACCTTACATTCACAAAAATATACATGGGAAACTTTCAGCCTCATGTTCCACTTGGAAATAAAAATGGTTTAGATTATCCTTATGTTTGCCAAAATAGCACTTTCTTTAATATCTGATACCTTTTCCTTGAGTTACATAATTCAAATAAATACCAAACCAGCCCCCTTATCCAGGGCATCACACCTGTTCAACTTTTTTTATTAACAGCAAGATCTCTACTCATTTTTTCATTCACCAAAATTATGATAGTATATTCAGAAAATATTCCATTCTACTCACTTGATGTACATTGTATGAGTTGCATGAACTCAGCTGAGAATTATTTAAAATAAACACAACAGAATAAAATATTGTGGCAGGTGATTTTTTAAATCAAAATTATGACCAAACAAATATGCTGGATTGAATCTAGAATTCAAACTCATCCAAAGGAAAAATGCATCTTAAAGGATGTCTAGTTAGTAAATATTTGTAATAAGGATTCCTCTCTGATGTTATTTGTGTGTGTCCTTATGAGCAAAAATAAACAACTGACTCTAGGGGAAAGAACATGTTTTGAAGTGAGACATGCAAGTAAAGTCAAAACAAACACCAATGACTAAAAGGAGCAGGCTGTGTGTGTGACTGGGAATTATTATAACACCATAAAATAGCTCATTGTTCATCAAGCAAAACATGAGTGATTTTAATTGGCTGAGGATGTTTTTAGCTGACTTGAACATGGAGCTCAAATTAAAAGTTGTGTGTTCACGAATTTGTTTACCCCGAGTCCTTGCTACGGTGCCCCTCACACAGGAAATGCTGGATAAAGGCTTTCTGAGTAGTTCATGCAACAACAGTCTTTTGGGAGCACATTGTAATGTTCTGTAAAATTATTTCCCTTCACATTTTAAGAGCATGAATTTTTTTTAAAAACACCCTAATTTGAACTTCAGTTCTGCCATTACTTAACTGTCTGACATCGACTGAGTTATTTAAATTTAATAAACTTCAGGCTCTTCATTTCTAATGTGGGATCAATGATATCTGCTTCATAAGAGTGTTGTTAACATTAAGTGAAGAAATATATATAAAAAAATAAAATAATGTGTCAGGGAAATATGATTCAGTGGAAAGTACATGAGCCTTATAATTACATAGACCTAAATTTTCACTCTGGCCAGTGGGAAATTGGGCATTATTGGTTTCAAGTCTTTTCTTCTAATATTATATAACTACACATCCATGTCCTTTGCCCTGTGAGTTGGTGGTGTTTTCTGTAGGGGCTGAAATGAGTTTATGTGTCCCTTGATTTTGGATTTGGTCATGGGAACTACTTTAACCAAGAGAAGTGTTAGCAGCAGTGTCGAGACTTTGAGAAGCAGTATGTGTTCTCTCTCTCTCTTTCTTACTCACTTTTGCATTTGCATAAGGAGACCATGTCCAAGCTAGCTGGCTGTTCCAAAGTCAATGAGGAGGCATGTAGAGTAAACTTGAACCCAACCTGCAAATTGGAGCTGAGTGGATGATCGTAGCTGAGCCACAACTTATCTTTAGACCAATGAGTGAAAAATGAATGCTAGTTGTTGTTTTCTAGTGAGAAATTTAGTGTCATTTGTTATCTGGCACTATCTTAGCACTAGTTGCCTGTTATACAGCCCTACTCAATTATCTTTAGTGCAGAATTTATTTTTTTCCAAAGCTGCTCAGATGGTTTTACATTTAATTTCTTCACATATTTTAAGTAGTGGCTATATTATTCTCTCTGTTCATTGATGGAAATTCATGGCCTAAGAAGCTAAATGTCCCTTAACATTAGTTAGGTGCCTCAGCATAATTTTGTTTTATGTACATATTCCCATATAGTTTGGTATTTTTCACTATATTTACTTATAAATATGGAGTACAAATTGACTAATTTTATATACAGTTCTCTGAGGTAGCATTTACAAAATTTACTTATGACAGGCATAATCTTCCTTTTAAGTCATGCCAGATGATATAAAGCAATACAAAAGTTTCAAAAGCTTCTGAGCACTAAAGAGATCCTGCATATTTGTTTAGTTGTGTTGCCGAAATGTGAGGAGAGGAATGATGGGGAGGGCATGCCGTCTTCTGCAATGCTTGCATGCATAGCCTTCACTTTGGAGTGGCAGATTTTTCTGTTTCATATGGTTGGAATAAGCAGCAGTAACAGAAATACTCCCCCAAAGAAGGTTAAAGATATAGATGCTTATTTCTCTCTCATGCCATGGTCTCAGTTGCTTCATCTTTAATATAAGGATTAAAATACTCATCCTGTAGAGTTACAACATTAATAGTAAGTGAGCAGTCCAGGAAGGGAGAGCAGCTCTGTTATGGTCACTGGTGTAATCAAGTCCCTTCTACGAAATAACCCTGTTGTCAAACAGGGCATGGTCATCATATCCGAGGATAAAACTAAGCGATTTACATGCTGAGATTTTAGTCAGTGGAAAAGAGAAAGCAGAGACATAACTACAGTTCCAAGGCTCCAGCTGAGAAGTGACACATGTCACTTTTATTCACATATCACTATTGAGAACTTAGTCACATATATGACCATATCTAACCACAAGGGGGCCAGTGAAATGTCATCTCTAGCTAGGCAGCCGAGTCCTCAGTTATACTTCTATTACTATGAAACTCTTTAACACTCTTGCTATGGTCTGAATATTTGTGCCCTGTGCCCAAAATTCATATGTTGAAATTCTGACTCCCAAGGTGATGGTATTAGAGCACAGGGCTTTTTAGCCTGTGATTAAGTTATACAAGTGCCAGTGCATTAACATAATAGGCCTAAGGGAGCTTGTTTTCCCCTTCCATCACGTAAGAAGGCAGCAAGATGCCTTTTATAAACCCAGAAGTGACCCTCACTAGACACTGGATCTGCCAGTTCCTTGGTATTGAACTTCTTAGCTTCCAGAACTGAGAAATAAATTTATGTTGTTTATAAGCTACCTAGATTATGATCTTTTTTTATAGCAGCCCAAATGGACAGAGACAACCCTACAATTTGTTGGAAGAAAAAGGGCTACTCTCAACCTCTTCTCTACCTAAAGAAAACCTCCCTTTTGCTTTTCTGTTTTTGCGACTGCTATTTTGCTTCTAACCTCTAATGTATATTTTGGGCATTATATGTACTAAGTTTCTATTTTAATTCTCTATTTTCTAACAATGTAACATTGGAAAAGTTACTCTGGAGTCCCAGTTGCCTTGTCTTTAAAATAAGGGTAAAAATATTCATCTCGTATGGTTATAAAATATAATAAAACGTGGAAGTATTTGGAAGAGTGGCTGGCATATGCTATGCCTCTAGTAAGTATATCCTATTGTAATTGTATTCATTGTATACTTTTTAAAAAAATTTTAATGGCCAGGGATGCTCACTGATTGGTAGGTACTACTAACGCTGTTGTGGTGGTGGTGGTGGTTGTTGGCTTCAGACACGTTTGCTGTGTGGCATAGTGAATTTGATCAGAATGAGTTTTCTTGGACCTTTGTCCATCCTTGGAGCCTAATTTCTACCAGTGTTGCTCCTCCCTACTCCCCAGAAACCCCTTTCCAGTGGTACTAAACATATACAGAGCAAGCTGCATAGTTCTCCGCCAAGTGTTCAGTTGGGCTTGCTATGACATAAGGGGATCTCTTTTTGTCAAGTTCCAACAACTGGACTTGGTCAGCCCCGACCACCGCACAGAATTCTGTGGTCAGAGACATCCCAAAACAGGCTTGTGCTGATGACATTACAGTGAAACTGTATAGAAGCTCACAATCCTGATTTGGCTCCAGATGGGTCTTGCCTACGCTCTAACGAGGTGAGGTGATTTCATCCAGGTTGCTGAGAGTACTGCCTCCCTCCATGAAGAGAAACCCAACCTTGGGTTTACAAAAAAGGTTTTCTGGCCTATATGATTTCACAATCTCTTGGAGGAAATTACCTTGTATTTTGTTCCCTGAGTTGAGTAAGCATATTCAAGCCTACCACTTTCTTCACCTACCAGACTTACAACAACCACACTATCCAATATAGTAGCCATTAGTCACATATAGTTACTACTGAGCTCTTTCATTGTGGTTCGTCTTACCTGAGGTGTGCTGAAATTTTAAATGCACTGCAAGATTCAAAGACTGACTTTGTATGGAAGAAATTTTAAATATTGCTTAAATTTTTGTATTGATTGTCAAAATAATATTTTGGAAATATTAAGTTAAATAAACTATATGTTAAAATAAATTTGATTTATTTTTACTTTTCTTAAAATATATCTTCTAGGAAATTTAACATTACAGATGTGGTTTACATTATATTTCTATTGGATGGTCCCGTGATAGATTCTGTGGGCCTGGGCCATGCAGAGTTGTAAATTTAAAGTCTATTTATCTTCCAGTAAAGTCAAAGACAATTCCAAGAAGTAGGCAGGCATTTATTTCACAGAAGGGTATAGTAAAAATATAATTTGCTATTGCAAAATGAATTATATGAAGACTCTTGACTATCACTAGCTGACTCCAGGAGCTTTATTGTTATTGATCAAAATCATAAAGAAGAAATATTTATGATCAGTAGTACCTGGCACTGTGTAAATTGGAGTTAAATTCTGTAAATTTCAAATGATGTCAATATTTACATAAGAATGACTCAAACAAAATGACAATATGAATGGTTCACTAACCCTTCAAAGAAGACTATAAATTAGAAATGATAAGAGATGCATTATTTTGTATTAACTATCAGAACATGTATTTTTGATATTCCTTTTTCATATACTTCTCTTAATGTCAGGTCAGAGGTAAATTTAGTAGTGATAATGTCTAAGCATATCTTCGGAAAATTCTAACTAGCTGAGGATATTTCTTTCCAGTTAGTCTCCTTTCACATTCTGAATGATAAAATAACTGCTTTGTCAAATTAGAGGTGGAGGAGCTGACATGCATGAAAATCTGATTCTGAACTGAATTCTATTAGATAAAGGGAAGGGTCCGCAATAGCTGGGCTACAATTTCTAAAGGTGAGGGATACTATTCCTTCAACTTTTAGAAGCCTGATTTTCGATTTATGTGTCTATATCAGTCAGGATGTAACCGGAAAAGCAGAGCCACTGGGAGCTATATTTGTTCATTCATTCATGTATTTATAGTAAGGGATTTGTTTCAGGTGTTTGACTTTATGCAATTACGAAAGTGGAAGCTGATTAGGTGGTCTCTGTGCAGCTGTGTCCTTGCGACTGATGCTGATGTTTAAAGTCCATGAGAATAAGGGAAGATGAACACAAGGGGGAGGAGAGCAGGAACAAGCTGGAACCGACAAGTAACAGTTCTTATTGTCTCTAACCTTGATGGAATGTGTTTCCTGCAGAAGCCAGGGCTCTTCATCATGGAGCTACACACACACACACACACACACACACACACACACACACACACAGGTGTTAGAGAAGCAGAAGGAGAATCCAGCAAAGAGGGGAGCAGTTTTTGGCCTAGCCCCCGTCTCACACCAACAAGGTGAGCCAGAGGATAAGTGACAATTCGTGTACATACAAAAGTAGCCACCTTTTTACTTCCTAATCATACACATGAGTCTCTCTGTGGCTCACCCTAAGTGGAAAGATACAGAAAAGGGAAATCTGGGAAATGCATCTCAACCTAGCCACATTGACACAATAGAAAGCTATCACAGTGTGTCTTCATGTGTGTCTTTTTTCCATGCTTTTATTCTGTCCTTTTGTGCACAGAGATAATATACATATATCAGGTAGATATGTATAATCTTTCTTGTCTTTCTTTTCTCTTCATGCATGTTTTTGAATATAATTGCAATTGCTGTCTCTTGGTGTATCTTTGTTTATGACTATTTCTTTGGGGCCTGTTTTTCTCTTTCTATGACTCTTTGCCTTTATTCTTCACGTATTTTTATCTCTTGGTCTCTTGCCTGTTTGATTACTCTCTTTTCTTCTTTTATGACCAAGACATTAATTGCTTTTTAACTTTTTTTTTTAAATCAATTTAGTAAATATAATTTATGGTCTCTATTCCTAAATTTCAAATAGACCACAGGGCAATTTAGATTTCTCCTTCTAGAAAACAAACAAATCAACTTATTTAAAAAGTTATATGATCCTAGATTAATGCTTTCTGTGAGCACATGGCCCTAGTAGAAATGAGGTCTGTCCTTTGTGGACTAATCAATATGAAAAGTGATTGATGATGCCAGGCTCTAACGGATGCCTTAAAGCAGCTCCAACAGCTGCCATGTGTCAGCTCTTGCCACAATATAGTGTTTGGCCAGTACTCTACCTGGTTTTTAATGAGTGTTTATCATCTTATCTGACTGTTTTGTATTTTCCAGGTTAAGGATTGCCTCATACATGTCAGAACAGAGAGCCTCGTCTAAAATTAAGGGATCTCTAGAAATTACTCATTCTCAAAAAATTTTCTAGAGGCTTTTTAAACCATCATCCATTTGTATCAATTACCAAATTATTAAACATGAAATTACCCATGTAGATGTTGTTATTATCTTATCACTCTCTAGTGTGGACCAGATTAATAGGACATTTTCCTTCTGTAGTCTAAATGCATGAAAGTTTGAGTTTGGAGAGGAGGTTCATTTAAAAGCACCAAGCATTGCTTAATATGGTTCTGGGAGCATTAATCAATAGGAGAGATTGGACTTTCCAGACAACAGTAAAGGATATTGGAATACTTGGATGGAGAAATATAAATGTCAGGAGACAGGGAAGATAAGAGAATACAAACAAAATGTCTCTGCCTCTTAGCTTAACTAGGACAGGCCCTCTACTGCTATGTAGCTTCAAAGAAAACCTCAAATCTGAAACTTGTAATTAGTTAGATGTATCTGGGTCTTGCCTATCTCTGTAATTTCAGGCTCCCTTTGGGAAGGAAGGTTAGTGGAGATTTTAGTTTAGGAAGGTGGACCGTTCATAGACTAAGACTAAAACTGGCTTTGTTCCCCTGTACTCATAAACCCACCCACCCTGCACATGCACACCCACTCACAAAACCAGGTTGGAAATGCATGAGTTATAGTAATATAGATACCTCACATTGGTGTAGAATTTTAGAATTTACAGTGTTTTCACATAAATTATCTCAGAATAAGGAGAATAAGAATAAGAGTCAGTGATCACAATCAGGAGGAAATATGGAGAGAGTGAATAGGAAACCACAAAAAAATAGATAGGCAAGAAAGTGCCCGTGGGTGGCAACTAGCTAAACAGTAAGAAACACAGACAATGGCAGTTAGCTGAGCAAACTTGGTACCTTATCAGTGATCTATTCAACTGATGACTAATATTTTCTGTAGATGCTCCTAGCCATTTTGAAGCGATGAAACACATTAGAGAGTATTGAGATTTCACAGTCTAGACTCCAAAATTAGTTAAGAGCATTTGGAAAAAAAAAAATAGTACAAAGGTTTCAGAAAAGGACAGCTGTTCAGGCTGCTATTACTAATTTCGTGTGAACTGTGACCCAAAAACACACTTCAAGCCTTGCAGGGTTTGGAACATTAATGAAAGTCCACATGTGTTCCATATGGGTCTTTGGCCATGGGGAAGCAGAACTTGACAATCAGTGGGCTGTCAGCTCATTCAGCATTCAGGACTTGAAGCAGGGAGGGAGGGGCTGGGCGACCGATTTGAGCAGCCCTGCCAAGGGATCTGCTGCCCAATTATGCAAAACCAGAATAGTCCAAACTGACCTCACTGCCACAGCAGTCACACAACTCCGGCTGACTGGCTCATGAGGGCTGAGCAAGCACCACTGCAGGTCTCCCCACTCTGTCCCCAGAAAGCTGACATCAAAGGGAGGAAAAAAAAAAAAACACACCACCTGTCAGATTGGCATTACTTAGTTCCTCAACAGTAGCTCTCATGCAGATTAGATACCTTCTTTTTTCTAGTTAATGGTGATTATGTCAAACTAGGATGACTTTGATCTTAGTAATGAAGCTATTTTCTCTTCTCTAGCGTTTCTGTATTCATTGCTGTGCTCTTCAGGGTCTCTATCCAAGCCTCCTTGGTAAGTAGAATTGTGGCATTCAGAACATTAGGCTTTATGAAACTCTTCAGATCTGTTGTGACCTTCTCTACAGGGTGGGTCTCCTTGATGCAGGAAAAGAAAACAAAAACAAAAACACAGACAAACACATGCTTCCAGTCCCAATTCCGCTCCTGAATATAGGCATCCTAACTGGGCTTGTGTTTCTTCATTTTCAACATGAGGTGATGATGCTGGGTTGTTTCCAAGCCTACTTCAGTTTTGATAACTTGTGGCAAAGAGCCCACAGGCTTTCTTTTTGTAATAAGTGCATGTGTCTTTCCTTTAAAATTGCTAGCAGATTGGAGGTCTCCAAAACATGAAAGTGAAGCTTTCTTCAAATATGACAAATTTCGAAGCGCTTTGGACAAGTCTCTTGCAACAGATCAGTAATTCCATTAGAGGAAAACCATCAGGGCATGGCTTGTCGATAAGAAAAAGTGGATGGATGTTGGGGGGGTGCATGGAAAACATGGGAGTGTGCAGAACCTTTGAACTCAGAGATAACCTAGCAGAACAGTGGCTTCTCCGTCACAGCCAGAAGGTGTCTGGGCCCAGGGTGTGTGATAACAGCACAGGATGCTCCCTAGTGACTGTTCCTGCAGGAATGTGTAAATGCCAGGTTGCAAGAATCCTGGAAATCAGAAGTTCCAGTCCAGGAGATAAACTTTTGTTTTTAGTGATGGGCGAGTATCAGAGGCTGGTAGGGCTGATAGGGTGAATATGGGTCACCACCATTTCTCCTTCAGTTAGAATCTCTCAGAAAGGAGCTCTCAGTGTAGGCCAATCTTATACTGAGTTTCCTGGGACCGACACTTGGGAGATTTACAATGAGTTTCATTATAGTAAGATGACATGAGTTCCTTTGTTATCACACATTATGTTATATCCTCATAAATGTCTTGATTAGGTCATGTCTACATGCAAACTCTTTAAAACCTACAAAGAAGAATAAAAAAGACAACAGTGTTACTTTTCCTTCACCTCATTATATTCTCTGTTCATTTGGGGAGGGACTATTATTTCACAGATAGGCTCTATTTGGGTTCAGTTATATGTGTTCAGTCTTATGTTGTGCAGGTTCGGGAAAAGACACAAAAGTAAACAGAGGAGGCATATTCTTGAGTTATTTTGCCATCTTATCCACAATCATATTTCTGGTGTTGCTCTTTTCTTATAACCATGCTCATTATAAAGATTTTGAGAAATACAGAGTATAATATAAAAATCATATTACCAATTAGTTTCACCACTAGAGGCCACAGCCATTGACATTTGGATACATTTTTTTCTAGTTGTTTTCTTTGGCTTTTTAAATCACAGAAAATATCATTAGCGAATATTTTTTATTTTAAAATAGGCACGATTCTTATTTCTCCTTATTAAAGGGGGCTACAATAAGCCAGCACTGATTCTTAGCAATTTTTGAAATAGACCAAATATGCCTTTGATGTTGATAATATTTTCGGCTTTCCTCTCTCCACCTCCCTACTCCAAGTGCCTTACATCACCGGTTTCTGTCCACCCTCCCCACTTCATCCCGTCAGCTACTGCACCTCCCTTTGGCCTGTTATTCCTTGGTAGATATTCCTCTGCCACCCATCCTAGACTTCAGCTCCAACCTTAAGTAGCATATACATATTCAAACAGGAATTTTGCAGAAAACCAGAGCCCTGCAGAGCTTACACATATGATCCATTGATGGCTCAGGTGGATTGACAGGTCCTCAAATCCCATCACACCGTTACTACAGTCCTTAAATATAATCCATAAGGAATGATTAGAAAATGCTCACAACATGATTTGGTGCTTTTAATCCTTTTAAAGTTAACAGGGCCTTTAAGTCATAATTTGTTTATGAAAATCTGAGAATTTTCCTAAAAAATGTGGACCAGGAGATACCAGCGGGGAAAAAAAATCCCTGAATTTCAGAGAGAGAGATCTGGGGACAGATGTTGAGCAAGTAGAGGCCCTACCAAGTGACAAGTTCAAGAATGAGTGTTAATAGGAAATATGGTGTTGTCCATGATGACCAGAGAGCGAGGTGTTGGTGTGGATATATCCAGGAATAGGAACAAGTAAGGATACATTGTCCAGATATGGGTATGACACTCTTTGGAAGAGTAGAAAATCCATCTTTCATTTATTTGTAGTCAGATATATTTTGTATAGTGCCCTGGTCCTTATTGCCTTAGGATCTTGGGTGGAAATTCAATAATTACTCATTACCAATCTCTCCAATTATGGTAATTTTATTAGCTGGATTTCAAGAACACTATTGGTACCCAATTAATGTTGAACAAGTTTAGAATAAATGAATAAACACTTTGTGTGTGCATATGATTACTAGAAAGAAGCATAGATAAAGAAGATGCTTTAATATGTTGATAATAGTTGAACTGACATTCTTTATGGGGAAATTAAAAATTACTCTGAGAGTAGTTTGAATAGAAAGAACTTATTGCTTAAGACTTAAAACATAGGGGAAACAATAACATTAAAAAATCAAATACAGAAGCAGGAAAAAAGACAAAAAATAATTAACCAGCTATGTAACCTTATACAATGCAACCTACCTCTTCAAATTCCAGACATTTCAACTGTAAAAAAAAAAGGAGTTGTTAGGCCGGCGCGGTGGCTCACGCCTGTAATCCTAGCTCTCTGGGAGGCCGAGGTGGGCGGATTGTTTGAGCTCAGGAGTTTGAAATCAGCCTGAGCAAGAGCGAGACCTCGTCTCTACTAAAAATAGAAAGAAATTAATCGGACAACTAAAAATATATAGAAAAAATTAGCCGGGCATGGTGGCACATGCCTGTAGTCCCAGCTACTCGGGAGACTGAGGCAGGAGGATCGCTGGAGCCCAGAAGTTTGAGG
>CAUYSK010074504.1:0-19144 GCA_963575035.1 Avahi laniger | reverse complement strand
TGCCTCAGCCTCCCGAGTAGCTGGGACTACAGGCATGCGCCACCATGCCCGGCTAATTTTTTCTATATATTTTTAGCTGTCCAATTAATTTCTTTCTATTTTTGGTAGAGACGGGGTCTCACTCTTGCTCAGGCTGGTCTCAAACTCATGAGCTCAAACAATCCGCCCACCTCGGCCTCCCAGAGTGCTAGGATTACAGGCGTGAGCCACCACGCCCGGCCTTGAAGACAACTTTTGAAAATGAGGCTCTCAGCCAGGCGCAGTGGCTCACGCCTGTAATCCTAACACTCTGGGAGGCCAAGGCTGGGGGATTGCTTGAGCTCAGGAGCTCGAGACCAGCCTGAGCAAGAGCGAGACCCCGTCTCTACTAAAAACAGAAAAATGAGCCAGGCGTTGTAGCTCTCGTCTATAGTTCCAGCTACTTGGGAGACTGAGGCAGGAGGATCACTTGAGCCCAGGAGCTAGAGGTTGCAGTGAGCTACAATGACACCACTGCATTCTACCCAGGGCGACAGGGTGAGACTCTCTCTCAACCAAAAAAAAAAGGAAAATGAAGCTCTCTAGACTCTGTTTTAAATAAACATCCTTAAATTTTCAACTGTCCTCTCTGACCAGAGGAACAGTCATATACTTCTAATAATCAATAAAGTACAAACAGAATTTTATTAGTGGCCACTGTATGCAGAAAAACTACTATACCTGTTACATGCAAGTTTTCTTATGTTTTGCACAGGTCCCCTTTAATAGAATAAATCTGTTTAAAAAATGTAAATTTGAAGCTAAGAAGCAGTATTCCTTAAGAGGTCACAACTGAACAGTGGCTGACAGTGCGTGATCACATCCTGCTTAGAGTAAGAACATTAACTTCTTGATTTTCATTCCAGAATTATCTGGCTATAGTCTATCAGATGCCTGCCCCTCTATCTGGCTCCTCACTAGAGAGTTCTGTGTCCTCAGCTCTCTAGGACAGGCTGGAGGAAGAGTCTCTGCAGTCTACAGACAAACCCCAAAGGTAGTCACAAGAGTTGCAGATTTGAAATAAATCTAAACACCTATGCCCCTCTCTCAGACCTCATATTCTTCCATACAAAATGTATCAGGGCAGCTCTACATTTATTCATATTTTTAAGAAAGTAAAAGGCTACTGTATTTGAAACAGAATCAGTTCCAGAATTTAAGAAACCTTAAGCTACTTTGATTCAACAAATCCCCAATACCGTATCACCTCCCGGCTGCAGGGCCCTGTCTGTACCAACACCACGCCTCTGAGCTAAGCCCCACCTTTTACCCACATTGCAGATGTGGCATCTTCCACCTCATTCTCTAGGGAAGTCCTTATGTTCTCACTCAATGCCAGGCCTAGGACTCTGCCCCTGGACTCCAAAACCTACAGACAAAATCCCTGCTTTGTGCCTACCCATCTGCTTGCAAAGATACCCACAGTCCAGCTGGGGGTGGTATCAGTCTCCTGTTAACCACGCATCTCAATGGGTCTGTCACCAATTTTCTTGGATCATCCACCTGTCCTCAGGGTGTGCATCTGCTCTCCACGGCTGGCCCTACCTTCCCAAACCTGGCCAACCGCTGTTTTAAATACCAGTCTCCTAACTTAGTCCAGGTTTCTACCTTTCAGGCCATCCTGACTCAAAGCATACCCAGCAACGGAACCAAGTAAGGTCCAGGGTCTTGTCAATGAAGTTACAGCAGCAACAAGAAGGCAAGTCAGCAGACATTGCCACCACCAGTGGGCCCTGTGCCACAGGAGGAGAGGCCTTCATAGCATCGCCACTACAGTCTTTATGAGGGCAAAAGGAAAACAGCTTGGAAGGCTCTGGTATTTCTTTATAGCTGCTGTAGGCTTCTGAATTTCTACAGTAAAGTAAAAACAATTCATTTACATACCTTACCAGCTTACAATTGAGTTCTGAGCTGTTTGACCAAACAGAAAACAGCCCAAATCTAAATATTCTTTCTCCAAAAGTCCGGTAGCTCCAGACTCAGCGCACCTGGCATGCGCTATCTGCTCTGAGGTTACTCCTTGCTTGGGGCTCGGGTCATGACTAGGCTGATGAAGCTCTCAGTGTCCGTCTCTGGTTTGTCTCACTCCCGAGAGCCCCCTCCTTTCCTGGGACTCGATCCTCTTCCAGGCGGATACTAGACAGTGTGCCTAGTTTTCGTTACAGAGGAATACATCCAGGGTATGAATGAAGTTACTAAATTCATTTTCTAGTTAAACTAGACTTCTAAATCTTTATTCTTTAGCAAGCCAGGAATGTTTTCCTCTCTCTAATCTGTCATTCCACCCAAGCAACAAACCACACATGGCAAGCTGATTGCAAGGTAATTTAAAATCTAAATGGTTTTCTTACTCTTTTACAATAATAATATTACTATATATTCACACACATACATTCATATATATTTGGATACACAAATAGAGATTTATTAAAATTGGGAGCATCCTTCTGTTTTTAAACTATTGCAATTCCATGGATTACTCCATCTGAATGAATATAGACAAATTCTAAATAAATTTCGTAAATGATAATGAAACAAGTAAACCATGCTGTGATTTTAAGTGGAAAGCTACTAGGGCAGAAGAAAAAGAAAAGCAGGAAGGTGGGGGAGAGGAGACAGAGGAGGGGAAGGGGGGAGAGTGGCACGCTCGCTGCTTCAGTGAAGACGGTAATAATGGTCGATCACATTCCCAGCAATGACAGCAAACACACGGTGCCCAGGACTAAGTGCTCTACATATATTAATTAATTTATTCCTCACCACAACCCCATGAGGTAAACAGCATTATTACTCTCATTTTACAGATCAGGCAGCTAAGTCATAGAGAGGTTAAGTGACCTCCTAAGGTCAAGCAGCTAATCAACTAACCTGATCCAACGGCCCCTCCCTGAAATCCTGAGATAACATCGTGGCATAGGAATGCCCTATTTTTAAAAATTATTTCAAATAACTGAGGGAAAATGTGGCCTTGTTCCTGGCATGAAAAACCAAAACAAAATAACACATTAATGCATGCTGGATTTGGAAGAATTTAATGAAAATAATGGGCAGACACTCTGGCTTGAGGCTGCTTCTCCAAATGTGTTTTCCTGACCAAGCAACAGACACAGCCTCTTTCCCCACTGAGCACAAGAGGAGAAGGCATCCTGCTGACGAAGGAACCCAGACCCTCACAGCCTCTCCAACGAAGCAGTCATCACTGTTTGTATTCTCTTGCCACACAGTTAGGATGCATTAAAAAAAAGTTCACTATTTCAAAACGTTAACTTACTAAAATCAGTGAAGATTTTTTTCTCACCTAAACTGGGCCTTGATATTGCTAGGGCTTGCAGATCTGGTCTGTATTTCTTTCTCTTGCTTTTCTCTCAGGATCCTCTCAGCAAGCAAGAAGTAAGTGGCTGTAATGTGGTTATACCTGTTGGTTTCCAGGGCTCTGAGGAAAACAAGGTGAGGGTGAAAATAAGCCACATCAGTAGGTTTGTTTTTTACAAGCAAAATTGATTTAAAAAAAAAAGTACAAGCAAATGCAATTCAATGACTAGGACTCTTTGAAATTATGCAACAGCGCAAACCAGAAAAAAAACCAAACTGGTAGTTATTTAGGTCACCCTTGAAATTTTAAAAAACAGCTGCATAAAGATGTTCATATTAGTGAAAAAAAATCCTGATAGCAGCTGAGCTGGATGTCAGTTTTAGATGCATTAATAAAAAGTAATGAAGCTTCTAAGGGTGTACACATTATCCGAAAATTTAATTTGTGTGTAAAGTGTTTATATTTGTTAAACTGGCTTACTGGCTTCCATTAGAAGTATAAAATGAAGACGAGGTCTGTGTTACATGAATGGGCACTGAAGCACTAATACAGTCAGAAAAATTCGGAAATATTTTTATTTTTACACTCTGCATTTATTGGCATTCAAGCACTACAGAATTATCAAAGCAATTGAGGGCATGCCATTATTAACCTCTTTGAATAAAATCAATGTATTTTTCCATCCATTTAAAAAGTAATGCTCACTGAGTACCTAGTCTGGCCAGGCACTGCGCATGATGCCCAACAAGGCCCACGCTCAGCCTGCTCTCCTCAAACTGGCCTGTCACGGGACATACCCAGAGTGCTTCTGAGGACCCCACAAGGCTTAGTAATTCGTAACTGCAGTTTTCAGAAACGTCCTGCAGTTAGTGAAAATGTTCACACAATGAACACTTAAGAAAGAAGCAATGGCAGAGATCTCTTTTCACAAAATGTACAGTGGGCCACAGCCAATGGGTCCCGGGCAGGCTGAGGCATGAGATTCCAAAGGAAGAGTGCAAGGTGAAATCCAGGGGTAGAAAGCTTCTTAGAGGGGTTTCTACAGCTGAGTACTGGATCAAGTAGTTGGCTTGTGTGTGGGAAGTATATTATAGGATAAACATGTGTTTAAACCCAGGAATCACCTCTCAATGTGAGCAGAGGGCAAGAAGTGAGCCTCACTGAGGACTGGGTCTCCCAGCTCCTGTCATGCTTGGAAAGTAGGAGATGGGCAAACCAGAGTCACCTGAACCATTTAAATGCACGCCCCTTTGGATTTATAATTGAATTTACATTAATTCAACAGTTCTATATGATACCACTGCATGTACGTATGTGTTTATTTAAGCTAAGAACATCAGGCCAATCCAGGGAGATACAAACAGCCTTTTACCCATTCAAAAATGAAATACAATTTTGTACACATTTCTAGAGTGAGTGTCTATGGCAGAAATAGCAAGTGTCCTCTTCTCTGCTTGTTTAGGTCACTTAAGTAGCTATGGGTCAATCTGTGAAGACTCATAAGGCACTTGGAAACTTATAGAAATTTGGACTTAAATCAAAATTAAGAACCTGGGTTTCTTTTTGGCAATCTTTCTTTCCAGTGTCCTAAAACACCCTAAAGATTATGTGTCTTTTAAACAGATCCCACCCTTCTCAGGGACCAGAGCCTCTCACTGGTGTACGCCTGTGAAGTGCCACACACAGCAGAGTCTGTAGGTCTAGGCTGCATCCTCCTCTTCCCCCAGGTCACATTCCACAGCCAGGCCAGGTTCTCCTCATGGAAAACCCTTTTTTGCCTCCAGAGTGTACCCTCTTTCCAACATACCCAATTGTTTCATTCAACACTTAAATAACTTTTGACTTTCATTCATGGAAGCGCTCCATGTTTTTAAAGTTAGGACTTTTTACAGAAATTAATCATTATTAGAACAAAGCAACTGCATCTTTACTCTGTATTATCTTTGATTCCAAACTGCTTAGGTTATTAAAAACTGGCTTTGGTTTTAAAGGATTTAATTAACAACTTGTATAACTTGCAAGCTCCAGGTAGCTATGGCAGGAGCTCTAAAACATCAGACAGTAAATATTTTAGGCTTTGTGGGTCCTCTGGTCTCTCCAACTACTCTGTCATTGTAACACACTGCAACCATTGACAATACCAATGGGCATGGCTGTGGTCCAATAAAACTTTACTTATAAAAACATGTGACTAGCCCCATTTACCCAATCCTGACTGAGAGGACTCTAAGCACCTGGTGCTGCCCTGTTCTGCCCACTCACTGTGGAGACCAGAGACACAAGAAGGAAGATACTGCTACAAAGTATATACTGCTATACAAAACAAGCTATTCCAACCCACCCCTTTAGAAAGAAAGAAAGGCCACAGCACTCAGTGACACCACTCCATGATGGATTATGTGTTCACTAGTACAAAAACAAAAACAAAAAAATCAATAAAACCTCTATGTCAGGCACTGTGCCAAGAACTCTAGAAATAAATGACAACTCTTGCCAACTGGGAACTCTATCCATTACACAATGTCCAGAGGCTCTAATAAGTAAAGAAGAGTGCCCAGTCCAAGAATCCTAAACCTCTGGCCCCCTGTACTGATGAGCATTGACTTACTCCACAATGGCGTCTCGATCTGCTATGTCCCCAAGCACCATGCGCTGAATGATGCTGTTGTGCTCCTCTTCTGAGAGATTTTTGTATGACACAAGGGGAATGTTATACTTTGTGGCTGGTGAAGGGTCCACTCCCTGAAGCCAAGGGTGGTTTTCAATCTCCTCTAAAGAGGCCCTTCTCTTGGGATCTCTCTGCAGCATCCGTGTGATTAGGCTGCAAGGGTAGGTAAGTCCATTGTTAAAGCAAACTATTTGCAAGGATTAGTAACAGCGATCATTTTACAACAAAAATTATTTCCTACATCTACACCATCAATTAAATTAGGTTCCCTAGTGGTGTTGGGGAGGGCAGATGGCAATAATAAAAATTCAGTGCCATCATATTCATAAAATAATTTGTAGTGTTTGAAAAAAAATTACTAAATTATTGGATGGTAGTTAAAATGTTCTAAGGGTTTTGTGTTGTTTAAAAAGAGAATACAAATAAGAATTAACTATAGATTTTGTTAAATTAAATATACAAACATGTATGTGTTAAAATAGATAGGAATATCACTAAAATAAGACTGTAACTTTCCAGCTAGTTGAGGGAAAAGTCAAATGAGGGGAAAAAGGAAAACCTCCATTAATTCCAAAGAAGGATGGGATAAAAAGAAAAAAACAAAAAAGACAAACAAAAAGCATACAAAAAGATGGCATAAATATATCTACATCTATCAGTGATCACAGTAAGTGGAAATGGAATAAGCTCTCCATTTAAAAGACAAAAATGATCACAGAAGATGAAAGAAAAACTCAGCCTCATGCTGTTAAGAAAGAGGTACTTAAAACCAGGACAACGCAGGTTTAAAGTAAAAGAATGGAAAACTATATAGCACACAAATGCTAACCAAAAGAAGACTGGTATGGCTAACTAAACTTAGACAAAACAGATTGATTTTAAGGCAAAAAAGCACTACTAAAGAGGGTCATCACCTCTTTGACACAAACTGATACAAAGGTTCAATTGGCCAGGAAGATACAAGTTTCAACTTGTTTTCACCTAATATTAATAACATTGCCTCAAAACACTCAAAGAAAAACTGACAGACCTCCAAGAATAAACAGTAAATCCACCATCATAGTGGACAAATATCTGAGGAATTGACAGAATAAGTAGTGAAAAAAACTACAAATATAAGTAATTTTGAACAGCATAATTAAAAAGCTTGATCTCAAGGATTTATACAGAGCTCTAATTCCAACAATTGGAAAATACGCATTCTTTTACAGAACAAAAAGACCATTTATAAAAAGAGGCCATAAGCAAGTCTCAACAATTTGGGGAAAAAGCAAAAAAAACCACAAGAAAACCCTGGTACCATATAGACTATATTTCTTGGACCACAATGCTATTAAGTTAGAAATCAGTATCAAAAAGCTAATTTGAAAAATGCCATATATTGTGAACTTTAAAACACTCATGTAACAACTCACATATCAAATAAATCAATGGAAACCAGAAAATACTTATTAGAACTGAATAATAACAAAAGGACTATAAATCAAAACTAGTGGGATACAGCTAAAATGGCACTAGAAGGCAATTTATAAACTTAAATATTAATATTATTATAGGAAAGGAAAATTTCTGAGCTGAGTATCCAACAAAAGAAAGAAAAAGAATAGAATTAACCTATGAAAGTAGGTGGAAGGAAATAATACAGACAAGAGAAAAGAAAATCAATAAGACATAAAACAAAAAATGTCATTGTAATTAATAAAAGCAAAAGGTGGTTCTTTAAAAAAAAGTCTAATAAAAGTCAACAAACTTCTGGCAAGACTGATCAAGACAAAAATAAGAGAAGGCAGCATCTATCAATATTGGAATGAAAAAGGGCAGCATCCCCACAGGTCTTATAGACTTAAAAATATAATTAGAGGATATTAAAAATACTTGAGGCCAATACATTTGAAAAATTAGACAAAATGGACAAGTTCCTTAAAGAACACAGCTTAGCAAAACTGACCCAAGTAAAAAACCTAAATGGTCCTATCATTATTAAAAATAATTCCTCTAGGAGAAGACAGACAGCTTCCAAGATCTTAGGAATTGTCTTATTTCTTAAGCTGGATAATAGATACATAGGTATTTATTTTATTACATATATATTTTTGAATGATGTCTGTCAATATAAAAATAAATTAATCTGTTTTAGTTTTTTCAGTAGGGGCTATGGAGATATTTCTTGAAAATAGGCATATTTAAGAAATAGACTAATACATTTTATACTCTAATACTAAATTTCAAAGTACATTCTGGGGCTAACCCCCTCAAACACTTTTAACATTGGAAATATTAAATTCAAAAATTAAAATAACCCCAGAGGCATGAATGTTGAAGTACCTCAAATTTTCTTGGCATGTTAAGGGATTAATTAAAATTGCTGTTTTAATATGAGTTCTTAAGGTTTCCACATACTTTTTTTTACTTACTCTTTACACTCTTTAGACACATGGGATGGTACTGTGTATTTGCAATCCATGATCATTGTCAATGTTTCACTGTCATTGGCCTCTTGAAAGGGTGGCTGTCCACACACCAACATGAAAAGGATCACTCCCAGACTCCAAATATCTACAAATCAAAGACATACTTTAAGTTATTGAACTAGTTAAGAAACCAAAAACATTAAGAAGAGTGAAAGTAGGCTAACATTTTATTTTTAGCAGCCAAAAGCATTTATATCTCAAAGTAAAAACATCCAGGGAGGAAAACTTAAGCCCCAACAGGGCAGGGAAGGTATCTGTCTTGCTTACTGTTTTTATATTTGCTTAAGGCCCACACAAGTGCTAGTAAATAGGAATGGTCAATGAATATTCAATGATGAGATAAACTAATTCCTTTGTTAATGGCAAGAACATCAGCTGGAAAATATCTATCCAGGCCCCCAAGCTAATGGACAACATACTGCTGCTTTTGCCATTACAATATACACTAGAGATAAAACTAAGACACAAATACTCTGAGACCTAAAAAGTACTCTGCCTAAGGTCAAAATTATTTCAGTTGTTCTTTACACCTCAATGCTGGTGAGGTAACCAGGTCATGTAACTCGTGGTATTTTATAGATAAGAAAATTAAAGCTCAGAGAGGAAAGAAATACGGCCATCAATGAGGAAAAAGACTGGTTATGTATCATTTCAGAGCACAAAACTAAGACTACAGGTATAAGTAACCAGGAGGCATACTTCAGCTTAAAAACAGGGGGAACTGCTCAATGGAGCTGTTAAAACACTGGAAAAGATAGTAAGAACTTAGTAAAGTATTCCAGCAAAGACTGGGCAAATGTCTGTCTAATATTCTGCACCAGTTTTAACGCTGGACTAACAAACGTCTGAAGACCCTCCCAACTCTAGCATTAGACTAACTCCCACAGTAACAAACAACTCCCTATCTTGTCATTAAATAAAAAGCAAACTCATCAATCGAATGGAAAAATGATGTTTCTTCAGATGAAATATGAATTTTTTTAGATAAAAAGGATTTAGGAAGGATATCATAAATCATTCATTCTAGGAACTATAGAAATGATATTAATAATATAAATATTCATGTAACAAGAAATCAATGCAAGAAGCATTCTAGACCACAAAAGGCTTAAAAGAGAATGGAGGGGCAGGCTACATGGCCTTTGTTGTCACATCTGTTAACACTCAACTGCTGTTTCCATTTAAACTTAAAACACCAAAAATAATGTAGGTTTCATGTTATTTTTCAAGAGAATTAAAATTTAACATCTTTTCCTTGGTTCAAACTGAACAAAGAGGGCAACAAAGGCAAAAACCCAAAAGTTACACACAATGTGATTTTTTATATGAACAACAAATTTTACTAAGGATGCTTCAAAGGAAATTAGTGGAACAGATGGAAAAATCTACTAAAATTAAAACATGTATATAAATGATGAAAGGGATCTAAGGATCACTGAGTCCAAACCCTTGGCTTTGCAGTGTCCCCAGGAGGTCTGCCTGGCACTGCTTGCTGGATGCATGGATCATCTGACCTATTGCCCCAAGACGGCAAGCTGCCTCCGTAGTCTACTCCACCCATTGACAGTCACTTCTCTGCCTTGACCTTGGAATCCAGAGGGCCATCCCCATTCAAAATCAAACAATTTTAATAACGGCAACTATTCAAGTCTATTCTTTAAATAGTCAGTGAGAAGAATTTTCAACCCCAATTCCAGTAGTATCACGTTAAGATTTTTAAAGGAAATTTATACAGTTGATGTTTAAGTTAAAACCTCTTCGCGCAACTTGAACCTGCTACTTTTGATCACCTGCCCTAACTCCCCAAATCACCACTGCGAACACAGGGCAATTACAATTATTCTCCCTTTAGTGCATGCCCCTCATTTTATAAAAACAGTTATGTTCTGGAAATTAACTATAAAGTAACTTCTACCTTTCCACTGATGTCCACTGTACAATAAGGGGAATTTACCAAGTTTTTATTTTTGTTATAATAAATACTTGGTTGTTCTTACTCCAGCAAAGGGAAGATTTTAAATGGCTTACAAAAATGCATAAATATTAAAAATCTGAGTAGTTAAAAGCTTTTCCTTCTATTCAATTATTGGCATGTTTCATGCTACTACTATAATCATACCTAACCACTAACATATATGTATTTGAAATACAATAAATTCATATTTTCCATATAAATCCTACAAAACAACAACTTTTATAAAATGAGTTTAGTTACATTATTTCCTCTACCATCTCATACTATTACTGTGGATAAACTAGTTTGGTTTTTTACTTTTTGTCTATGCCAAACTGCAAATGGTATCTGACAGCGCTGTTATTCAAAGCTGCTGTTTTAAAACTATAATGGAACTGCGTGTGGTGGCTCACATCTGTAATCCCAGCACTTTGGGACGTTGAGGTGGGAGGATTGTGTGAGACCAGCCTGGGCAACATAGTGAGATCTTGTCTCTATAAAAAATTTAAAAATTAGCTGGGTGCTGTAGCATGTGCCTTTAGTTCCAGCTACTTGGGAGGCTGAGACAGAAGAGTCACTTGAGCCCTAGAATTTGTGGCTGCAGTGAGCTATGATTGTGCCAGTGCACTCTAGCCTCCTGGGCAACAGAGTGAGCCTTCGTCTCTTAAAAAAATAAAATAAAATATAAATATCAATTAATAATTACTCAAAATTCTTATTTGACTAAAGAAAGCTTGCTTTTTCTGTTAAATATTAATCTCATAAGCAACAAGAAGTCCAATTTATTTGAAAGTAATCTCTTCAGGATCATCTGCCCAAGTAAATTAATATACTCTGCTTGTTACGATGTAAAACATAATTAGAAGAGTAAAAAAGAAGAAAAGCAACATAACTATATAGTTTCCAGTTTCCAGTTAAGGCTCAAATCATTTCTAAACATGGAAAGGTTTAAAAGATGAGAAACTTAGAAATACAATTCTGTGTCAAATAGTTTGCTAACCCAAATGACATAAATTGAAGCATTTAAACTAGAAAACAGCAGCAATGAACTATGTGTTAGAAAAGGCAAATGACCCTATGAGACATGATTATTCAAAGGGCCATTTATTCCATATATTTATTTTCCAAACTTATTTTTCTTCTTCCTATACTTTTTGTCTTTGAATCATTTTCATCCCAAGGGCCAAGGCAAAAAGATAAAAACACACCACTAAACAAACAGAGTGGTATGACTTTAACCAGGTTATTTAAAAATGTGTTCCCCATCTTTAAAATGGGAATTTTAACAGTAATCTACTTCCCTGTAAAGCACAGGCACTAAAAGGATTAAAACAGAGTCCATACTAAGTATTCAGCACAGAGAAAACATTCAAAGGCGGCTGCCGCTGCCCTGCCTGAATTATCTGTGGCAGGCACTGTTCTGGGCAAAGCAGATACAGAGATGAATGAGACATGCCCTTACCCTTAGAAGGTCCCCAGTTTACTGTGGGGAAATGGACAGAAGGCGAGTACAGGGAGGCACAAAGCCAACATGGAGAAGAAAACTAACTGAGATAGAAGGGAGAGAAACAGGGAAGGCTTCTTAGTATTCAGGTTTAAAAAAAAAAAAGTGATGATTCAGAAGCTTGGGTCCCCAGAAGGAGATGTCTGGTATTATGGGACTAAGAATGGCATCAAGGAGGATTATCTAATATATTCTTGCACAAATGGGGGAGGTGGGTGGTAGTTATCTTAATAAACATTCACTTGAGTATTTTAAATTATCTTTTTCCATTAAAAAAAAAAAACCTTGCTAATGAAACTGCAAATTGCCGAGGTGCAGATCACAGTGTCAGCCTGAGACCCTGAGGCCGCAGGGCACCCAAACTGCAATTGGGGTTGGGGGCAGAGGATGGCAGAGTGAAAGTAGAGTACAGGCTTTACATTATTTTAATTTTTAAAAAATGTTAATGGCATTTCTGTTCACATTAAAGATACACAGATTAACAAACATCAACCTCTGAATAATCAAATACTGTTGAAACCTCTATGTTTTCCTTCAGCTCTTTTTAGTCAGTACAGCCTAAGTCACGAGAGAAGCAACAGAATTAGCATGTTGTAAAACCCCCAGATGAAGCAGGGGCACCTTTTACAACACCACTTACAGCCGCCAGGATTTATGCAACCACTCTTCAGTTCCAACTGTGGTCACCAGCAACTGACACATGACCCAATACTAATGTAAAAGGCAATTCTTTTTTTAGAGTATCAAGTATTGCTTCAGAAGTGTGTAGGTCCCAGAAGCTCTGTAATAAAACCTAGGACCTTTGTTTCTTGTACAATATTCAGAAATCTAAATTCACTCACGGTTTACCAATCTGAATTACTGTATAAAAACACACTAAAAACCAATTGTCTGCATTCAAAATCATCTAAAGGTCCGTACTAAAGATTCTTTCTTGCTCCAAACATCGATCAGTGATTAGTTCTAAGGGACATGACTAGAACACATTCTGGAAGTATTAACAGAAAAACTGTCAGGTCATTTGAACTAACAGTGTAAGAGCAAAGCAGAAGAGGAATAAAGAATTTGGACAAGTCCCTTAGACATGTTTTCTGTTATCTCTATTATTACTGGTTTTATCAATACTCTAGTTAGAAGCAAGGTTTTATTATTTAACTGGGAAACATTTCTTCCCTTAAAAAAAAAGTGAGAATGAATGCCATCATCTAATTGCCTACTTTAAAACATCTCTTTCCCAGACCAGAATTCATCTCAATAAATGCCCCCTGGGGAGTTAAAAAAGCCAGTGCTGCCCAAATTAAGTTTATCATCTTTTCCTCAAATTGATTTGTCCCTATCTATGCTCTAGCCTGGTCGATGGCATCCCACACACTCAATCTAAGCTTAGGAGACATCCCAGACTCCCCACTCTCACTTCCAGGTGAAGGAGATACTACCACTTCTATCACCATGGGCTGAAAAGCCTCAAATGCTCCTACTGCAGCCCCTCATCTTCCCTGAGGGCTCCCCTCACTGCCCTCCCATCTGGAGACCTGATTTCAGCATCTACACAATGGACTGTGATTACAGATTTTCTATTTCCCTCCATTACTCAAGAGTTCCTTGAGTGCAGAATACATCCCCTGCACCCAGGCAGTGCCTCAACAGAAGGACGATCAATGGAGTGAACCTGAAACTAAAGAGAAAACAGTTCTGCAAATATTATTTGAGTGAGGCCTCCCCAAAAGGCAGCTGAAGCAGAGTTTTAGGTGCAGGGGCAGGCGGTAGTTATTCCCGAGCCTTCAAAAAAATAATAAAAAAAAAAAAAAGTGGCTAGGCGCGGTGGCTCACGCCTGTAATCCTAGCACTCTAGGAGGCCGGCCGAGATGGGTGGATCGCTCAAGGTCAGGAGTTCGAGATCAGCCTGAGCAAGAGCGAGACCCCATCTCTACTAAAAAAAAAAAAAAATAGAAAGAAATTATCTGGACAACTAAAAATATATAGAAAAGATTAGCCGGGCATGGTGGCACATGCCTGTAGTCCCAGCTACTTGGGAGGCTGAGGCAGTAGGATTGCTGGAGCCCAGGAGTTTGAGGTTGCTGTGAGCCAGGCTGACACCACAGCACTCACTCTAGCCAGGGCAATAGAGTGAGATTCTGTCTCAAAAAAAAAAAAAAAAAACAAATCTAAGAGAAAAAGGAGACTAAGAAGTACCGGGAGCAGATCTTGGGTAATCAGTGCACACAAACTGTAGTTTTAGTCAGCTGTTTAAGGCATTGTGCAAACTTGTTTTTTCAAGTCAAAGAAAATAAAAAAAGTTCAAGAAGTCAAAGGGTCATCAATCACAAATTTGTGGGACTGCACAGATTCACATAAATCCAAACCAGACAAGCAGCAGACACCCTTCCAACTGAGTGTTCCTTCATAAATCATTTTACAAACCTGACATTGGTACCAGTCTGGAAGTGAACTTTACAAATAAAAAGGGAAAGATAAGCCAGTATAAAACATCACAGTTGGGCGATTTCTTTCAGCATGCCCTAATGAAAAGAGCATGCCCAGGATAAAGCTTCAAAGACCTGGGTTCAAATCCAATGACGGCTGCTTAGCTGTGTTATCTTGGCCAAGTTACCCAGCTTCTATGTGTCTCAGTTCTCTCCTCTACTTATTTGGTAATTTATGAGAGGGCGTCTGGGTAACATGTATCAACACAGAGCCCGCAGGGACTGATAACAGTGGTTACCTCTAGCTACAAGAGTGGGAGCAGTGGGGAAAAGTAAAGGGGGCTTTATACTTTATTCGATATACTTCTCTGTTATCTGAATTACCTTGTAAGAACATTTATTTATTTTTTAAAAAGTAAGCTGTGCTTAACAGAATATTATGATGTAATATGTAGGGATTTTAACTGAGTAAGTGGAAGTGTCTTTATAAGAATGTAAAGGTAATAGAAAAAGGCCTGGACACATTTATTCTCTACTGAGACAGTGATTCTCAACCTGCGATCTGGGTACACTTGTTCTGCAAGTTTTCCTTAAGCTTTGAATCTCTCCATAGCATGAATAGCTATAATAAGAGTTATTTTAATTTTAAGCACAAATAATTGCTTCAAGAGTTAGAAATATTCAAATATTAAACTTGACATCTCATAAAAGTCTGCAACAATTTCATAAAATCTGATGAAAGAAAAAACAGGCAGAGTTATAGAATCCACAGAGTCTCTGGATAAACCTCAGTGATTGGTAAACTTGTTTTTCTGTTGGTATCTCAATATTACAGTGTCTAGGGAGTGGATCTCAGTCTCATGAAACCAGGGAAGGGGTCAGGGTTGTGCTGCCGGCCATATCACCCTCTATTTCCCTGCTTCAGGCCAGATCTGAGTGTACTTAAGGTGAAGGTGACACAAAAGCCAGAGCCACCACGGGTACATTCCCAGACAAAATCAGTCTGGATGCTGCAGCTGCCTCAAAATTTCCACACAGCCAGAACGCCTCAAGGTATTTCTAAATACCTCGGTCAAGTGGGAATCAGTTACAAATGCATACCTTTCTAACTTTAGAACTTTTAAAAAATATCTTGTACAATGTAAACACTTCCTTTTATAAGCTCAAGAGAAAAATCTTTAGTCTGTGTCCAATTCTGTAATACTAGTAACAAAGTCTAAAATGTTCATACATTAGAAATAGTTTTAAAATGTGGAAACAAGGGCCGCCAGCATGGCAACATGTAGCACACTCTCCTACAAGGAGTTTCGACATGGATACTCTTCAAAGGGGGACCCACTGGAGAACAGCTTCCCCAGGGATACACAGTGACTTTAACTTTAGTTTCTAGCAGTGATTTCACATGTCAAATTCCCCATAAGATTATGACAAATACAATGCAATAGTGTAAGTCTTAACTTTGAACTAGAAAGTAGAAACATTTAAATTTAGTACCAAATCTAAAAATGTTCAATTTTATTTGTCTAGTTAGTCAAATATAACTAGAGTACGTACGGTTAGCATTTTATAAATTTGAAGTTTACACTAACTCAATGATTTAGTTTAATAGCTAGTGGAGTATTGAGATGTTTTCTTAAATTGATTTTAAAAATACTGAGTCTTTTGCATAAGGTCTTGTGTGCAAGATGAATATACACAAGCCATTAAAACATCAGTTAATAAAAATCACCTGCAAATGGCAATGCATACCTAAGACTTAAACAGGTTCTCTTTCAAAAAGCACAAAATGGAAATGTTTAATGAAACAAACAAAGCTTTCTGAGTATGGGAATACAAAGTCAAACAAAGTATGTCCTTTTAACAGAAAGTATATTACACTAGATTCCCTAAAATGTTTAAGCTTGCCAGGAGACTTTAATTTCTTCATTTGAGAATAAAGAGAAATGAACTTTAAAATAGCAAATTTAATATAACAAGATTCAAAATTCAAAATATTCTTTAAATGTTTGTTTTGGTTAGTTCTCCATGCATAACACCTAAATTAGACATTTGACTTTAAAATGTGTACAACTTATTCTCCTATGTTAAAGAAAAATCAGTGTATCTTTCTAGGAATTAAACATACAACCTGGTTTGTTCCATGTAGAATTATAACTTTCAGATTGTTCCTTCATATTAAAACTTTAACTAGAAAGTTCTGTCAAATATAACCATCCACTTCCTGTTTTTAAAGTAAACATTTGCTTTTTTCAGATTATGTTAGTACACATTTAATGCCAGTAAGATTTTATTAGCCGTCTGTGGGAAGGCCCCATAATCATCAACATCAGAGATAATCCTATTATACTACTAGGTAAAAATATAAAGATTTGTTTGAAGTTATACTGCCCTGATTATTTTTCCCTAATTTAAGGTATAACTTACCCACTAAAATTCACCATTTTTAGTGTGCATTTCTCCAAGTTCTGACCAAGAACCTGGGAGTCATGTAACTACCACTATAATCAAGATATAAAGCAACTGTATAACCCCAAAAAGTTCCCTTGTGCCTCTCTGTAGTCAACCCCTGGCCCCTGCCCAGCCCCTGACAACCACAGCTCTGTTTTATGTCCCTATGTTTGTCCTAGAAATGGAATCACACAGTATGTACTCTCTGAAGTCTGGCTTTTTTCACTAATGCACTTGAGATCATCCATGTGGTTGCATGTGTCAATCGTTCACGTTTCATTGCTGAGTAATATGCCTTTGCACAGATGTCCCACTATTTTAGTTTGAGGCAATTATGAACAAAGTCACTAAAACATTTGCATACATGCTTTTGTACAAACAAATTTTCATTTCTCTTGGATAAATACCTAGAAAAGGGTTTGCTGGGTCATTGGCTGGGTTAAGTATATGTTTATCTTTATAATAAACTACCAAATAATCTTTCAAAGTGGCTGTATGAATTTACGTTCCCATCAGAAATATACGAGAGTTTCAGTTGCTCCATTCACATCCTTGTCAGCTCCTGGTATTATGAGTTTCTAAAACTTTAGTCATTCTAAAAGATGCGGTTTTAATTCGCACTTCCCTAATGATTAATGGTATGAAGAATCTAGATGTGTTTGTTTGCCATGTCTTCTTTGTGAATTGTTTGTAGAAATCTTTGCTCATTTTTAAATTGGGTTGTCTTTTAATTAATTAGAGTTTTGAGAGTTCTTTACACATTCTGGAAACAAATTCTTTATCAGATATGTGATTTGCAAGTATTTTCTCCCAGTCTGTGGCTTTATAGTATCTTTCAAGGATCAGGAGTTGTGATAAAAATATATTATAACTTATCAATTTTTTCTTTTATGGATCATGCTTTCGGTACTATATCAACAAAATGTCTTTGCCTAAAGCTCAAGTTGTAAAGACCTCCCATGTTTTCTTCCAGAAGTTTTATAGTTTTACATTTTACATATAGGTCTATGACACATGTTGAGTTTTACAAATGGTGTGAAGTACTAAACAAGGTTCATTTTTTTGCATATGGATATCCAATTGTTCCTGCAGCACTGCTGAAAAAATTGCCCTTTCTCCACTGAATGGCTTTAGCACCTTTGTTGAAAATGAACTGACCACCTGTGTGTCAGTTTATGGACTTTCTATTCTATTCCATTGATCTATATGTCTACCCTTTTGCCAATACCATACAGTCTTTATTATTGTCGTTTTTAGGCTAAGTCCTGAACACTCTAATTACTTGTAGGGTTAAACTTTTTCTTCTTTACTGGCTATTTATATAACTTATTTAATGAACTCTCTTTTCATTTGTCTATAGGGGAGTTTGCCATTGATTTGTAAGAACTCTTCCTACATTAATAATAGTAATCGTATCCTATATTACAAATATTTCCTCATTTTGTTTGCATTATAATTTTGTTTCAAATATATGTGTACCACACTCATAAACTATAACCAAATCTATCACCCTTTTCCTTATGATTCCTGCTTAGAAAGGCCAAGATCATATGAATATTCACCTTTTGGGGGACTTAATTCTTTATACCCAAATTCTAATTCACCTGGAATTATTCTGACATATCACAGAGGTAGGGATCTATCATTCCTTCTTCCTCAAATATTTAATTATTCTAGTCCACTTATTAAGTAATTCTTCCTTTGATGCCATCTGATAATGGGGGGATTTAGAATTATTAGAGCCTACTCTTTTTTTGACCTCACTTAGAATGACCAGCTGAAGAAACATTCTTAGATACAGAGGTGCCCTTAGGGGGATCAGGCCTTATACTAAAGAGCCACAAAGCAGGTATCAGTATGTACACACAACAAATGTGTGGCATCACTATTTGCCAGGCACTGTGCTAGGTGCTGAGATGTAATCATCATATTAGACCTAAGAGGCTGGCAATGAAGGGAGAATCTCTAGGTGAGACAGTACCACTGCCCTGTGTTTTGTCACAATTCATCTCTGTTCATTCACTCAGACACAAAGTATTAATAACCACCTGGCTTATAAACAATGGCTCCATCTTACCTTCCATTGAGGATTCTCCTTTCAGAGTTGCTTCCCTGGCAAGCAGGTGCCTCACCTTACCTCCAGAAGTGCCCATAAGGACAGCTTAACTAGACTTCAGGTAGCAGGGAGGAGTACATTGTGTTTTTTTTTTTTTTTTTTGAGACAGAGTCTCACTTTGTTGCCCTGAGGCTAGAGTGAGTGCCGTGGCGTCAGCCTAGCTCACAGCAACCTCAGACTCCTGGGCTCAAGCAATCCTACTGCCTCAGCCTCCCGAGTAGCTGGGACT
>CAUYSK010074496.1:0-41132 GCA_963575035.1 Avahi laniger | reverse complement strand
CTAACTTTTAATCCTTTTACTAATTGATTAACTTTTATGCTTGTGTGTGTTATTGGATAAGACTAACCCCCCCCACCCCCGCCAAAAGTATAAAACCTGACAAAAACCAGGAAGAGGTGCTCAGAATTTGGAGACTTGTCTCCTTTGGACCTACCAGCATTAAGAGATTAAACACTGACTCTCAAACTCTCTGTGTGCTGCTCGGTTATTCCCCTGGGACCGGTCACTGTAACACTTGCCATAACAAGACCAGAAAAGCTGAAACATTCATGGCTTCATTCAGGCTTTTGCTTGAACAAAAGGGAGGCAGTACTGGCTAAAGGGTAACCTGAATGGCTTCTCAATCAAAGGTCTGGCAAACTTTTATGGGGTTGTAAAGAAGGAAGCAGGTGTCAGCTTTGAAGTCATCACACGTAGAAGTAGGGTTCTGTCGGCAGTTGCACACTTGGCAGTCATGCTTTTTCATACATCATGTGTATCATTAGAATTTTAAATCTCTACCCCCGGGTGTGAATTTTATCATTAAAATTAGGGTAGAAATCTATAAGCAGTCAAATTTGGATTTCATCTCATCAGAAATTAGTTTTTGCAGTTTTAGCAAAGAGTTGACAGACCCTGCTTCAGATTATGGCCACAATCTGTGAAAAAAACAAATCTAGTTTCTTCCTCCACATCCTGTGAAGAGTACAAACCTAGTTCCTTCTTAACAGATGATTGTCAGATACGGCAGGCCCAAGCTTGAGGCTCAGACAAGGTGACCCAGGTCCAGTCCTGATGTAGTCTCAATACTAATAATAATTAGCCAACACAGGAATTGAATCTTGGTTTGCTAAATTTTTTTCTCAGTTCTCTTTTCAATATAACCTGCTGGTTATCTAAGAAGATCTGATCTGAGAAAAAAAAAATAAGTATTTCTCTTCTATGATTTATGTTAAACTATTGCAACAGCAGAAATTAATCATTTCAACCACTCTCCACTGACTCCCCTCACACATACAACATACATTTTATCATAATTATAGTTAAAACTAATTGCATGTAACTATAAAGATGGTGTTGCATTTATATTTATGTTCATAAAACAATGTTTCTGAATTTCCCAGGGCTGGTAGTCAGTCATCTCAAAAGAAGTTCAGGAACTGATCTCTGGGTATTACAATATTAAAAGTTGGAGAGATAAGTCAAAATCTACAATAAGATTGTGAAGAACTAGAAGGATTCAGTAGGTATAAATAAAAAAGAAGTAGGACAAAGAAGAGTAGAGATTGTCTGTGTCAAGTATCAATTACTATGTCAGGTGAAATGAGAGCTGAGAATTGACCTTAACTTATCAAGGTCATAGTCATTGTTAATCTTGACAAGAGCAGTAGAGAATACTACAGAACAAATTGATTGGAGTAAGTTTAAGGCAACAAAGAAAATGGAAACTTCAAGTACACACTTTTCTTTTTAGAAGATCATTGCTATAAATTAGAGGAGAGCAAATGTGGGTGGTAGTTGCAAAGGGCTTTGAGCTCAAGAGAGGGATTTGTTTATTAAATTTTTAAGATGGAAAATCTGATTATGTGTAAGAGGGAATGATCCAACAGAGAGAGGGAAAGTTGTTACTGAAGTAATGGGCTGATTTAGGTGAGAGGGTATGAGATATGATGCATATAGGGATTGGCCTTAGACAAAACACAGAGAATAAATCCATATTAATAAAGTGAAGTATGGGAATAAAATGGGAAGAAGATTCATGGGTTGCTTATGGACATTTTTTTCTTCTGATTATTTCTTTGTTCTTGATAATATAAGAAATAAGGTCATATCTTATGTGCGATAACTGAGGATGAGGATTTGAAGGTTTCAGTGTAGAGAATCAGAAATTTAACAATTATCTGGGAACATGGGCAGGTGGATGAATAAGGGAAATATACCATGAATGTCTGGTAGCAGCAAGAGCCTCATTGATAGCATTGGTAGTAACTTAGAGGGAGACCAGTTAGCATGGTTGCATGTGCAAATGACAAGGCAGAAGACATTTAGTGGGTTTGGGTATTTTCCATGAGTATACGAGAATTGAGAATAAGCAAAATTTTTAAAGTGATAAAATAAGGAAAGATTACATTGATGCCATAAGGAATTTAAGCTGAAAGGAAAGTGAAGTGAAGGCACACAGTGGATGAGAGGCCATGAAGAGGAAAAAGAATTATTGAACTAAGATTCTTAGAAGGATCAAGAAACTCTTGGGATCTGAGTGCTAGATGGAGTTATGTGGATGAAAGAAGTGGAGTCAGAGTTAAGTGTTTGAATTTGAGATTACAGGGGTGGGGCTAAATTTATTGTTCTAGTGTTTGACTTGGGAAGTGAAAAGTTGAGGTAAGATGGGGAACAAAACAAGTGGAGGAGAAGTGAAGAACTGAGAGTCTAGGTGCTGAAAGGATGATATATAAGAATACTGACATTGCCAAGAATAGGGCAAGAGTAGCTTAGAGAGGGAAAAAGTGAACCAGCAAAAAATTTCAAGAAACGATTGAGAGTAATCTTGAGATTGGAAAATGACTTAAGTAAGGATCCATATGTATAACATCCTCTTGAAACCTTGAGACTGAATATTGGCTATTTTTAGGGGGGGAAGGGAAAAAATGATCTGAAAGTAGGCATGAGATTCAAGAAAGACAACAACCCTACCCATAAACCTAGTACTTGCTGAATCAAGGAAAATGAAATTGTCAATGGGCATTTTGGGGGTTTCATAGGAAGCCAGATCCTGAGGGGAAAAGCCATGTTAAAGTAGAAGACAAAATAAACTCTTAGCAAAATGACTGAGCATTAGGGGATTTTGCTGACCCAAAGATTGTTCAGAGAAGGTTGTTTAATTTCCATGTATTCATATAGTTACAAGTGCTCTTCTTGAAATTGATTTCTAGTTTTATTACATTGTGGTCTGAGAAGATACTTGATATAATTTTGATTTTTTAACATTTATTGGGACTTTTTGTGGCCCAAAATATAATCTACTTTGGAGAATATTCTTGTGCTGTTGAGAAGAATGCATATTCTGCAATTCTTGGGTAGAATATTCTGTAAATATCCGACAGATCCATTTGGTATAAAATCTAATTTAAATCCAGTGTTTCCTTTTGGATTTTCTGTGTCAATCTGTCTGGTACCGTCAGTGAGATGTTGAAGTCCCCAACTATTATTTTATTGTAGTTTATCTCATTTGTTAGGTCTAGTAATATTTGTTTTATGAATCCTCATGCTCCAATGTTGGGAGCATGTATGTTTCAGATTGTTATATCTTCTTGTTCAATTTATCTCTTTATCGTTTCATTGTGTGTTTGATTGTTTATTTATTTATTTATAACCATTGTTGATTGAAAGTCTCCATTACTGGATATAAGTATAGCTACTCCTGCTCACTTTTGATTTCTGTTTGCATGGAATATCTTTTTCATCTCTTCATCTTCAGTCTATAAATATCTTTGCCAGGCAAAGAGTTTCTTGTAAGGAGCATATGGTTGAATTCTGTTTTTTATCCATTCTGTCATCTATGTTTTAGGTGGAGTGTTTAATCCATTTATATTCAAGGTTAATACTGATTTGTGATAATTTGTTCCCCTCATATTAACTGATATCTAGTTGCTTTGCACTCTCATTTGTGTAATTGTTTTATAAGATTTATGAGTTTTATACTTTGTGTACTTTTATGATGGTAAATATCAAGTTTCCATTTTCATGTTTAGAACCTCTTAGAGCATCTGTTGTAGGGCTGGCCTGGTGGCGATAAATTCCCTTAGTGTTTGCTTCTCTGAGAAAGACTTTATTTCTCCTTAACTTATGAAGCTTATTTTAGCAGGATACAAAAGTAGTGCTTAATAGTTCTTTCTTTCAGAAGTCTGAAAATAGGACCTCGATATCTTCTTTATTGTAATGTTTCTGCTAAAAATACTGCTGGTATTTAGGTCCTGCTAAATTCCTTCTTGCAGTGTATTTCCCTAGAGTTTGCTGAGCCTCTTGTGTCTAGATGTCTAAATCTCTAGCAAGACTAGGGAAGTTTTCCTGAATTATTTCCTCAAACATTTTGCTTTTTCTTCTCCCTTGGAAATACCTATGATTCATAGTTTCAGATGCTTTATGTAATTCCATACTTCTCAAAGGCTTTGTTCTTTTATGTAAAAACTTTTTTTCTTTATTTTTATCTGACCAGATTAATCAAAAGATAATGTCTTCAAGATCTGAGTTTCTTTCTTCTGCTTGGTCTAGTCTATTGTTTCAGGTTTCAAGTGTATTTTGTAATTTTTCAATGATTTTTTTTTTTATTTTCAGAAGTTTTGTTTGGTTTTTCTTTAAAATATCTATCTCTTTGGTAAATTTCTCATTTCTATCCTGAACTGATTTTCTGGCTCCTTTTTATTGGTTTACATATTTCTTTTGGATCTCATTGAAATTCCTTAATATCAATATTTTGAATTCTTCATCTGCCATTCAAAAATTTCATTTTTTGTTAGGATTAATTGCTAGAGAGTTAGTGTGATCCTTTGGGATCATAATATACTGTTTTTTCACACTACAAAAATTATTCTGCTGAGTTTTTTTCATCTGGAGAAACTGTCACTTCTTTGTACATTTGAATTTACTTCCAACTGGATGTGACTTCCCCTCTCCCCTGATGATGTGACTGTAATGTATGTTGAGTAAGGTTATTTGGTTTTGCTTATTGGTGCTTTCAATGACCAAAGCACTATATAAATTCCTTGGTTATAGATAACTTTAGTTTGGTTGTTTTCTCAAATGCTGGGTGCGGTAGCAGTATACTAGGCATGTGAGTAGGTTCTTGGCCTCCTGTGGAGTCTGAGTGGCAGAAACCTCAAGAAGCTTGGATCATTCCCAAGTGCTGTTCACCTGTGTTAGCAAAATTTGTACTGGGTTGTGCATTTCAACCTCCAAGCACTTGAAGGTAAGAGATGGCTGCAGTGGTAGCTGCAGGGCACATGCTTGATCTTTGTTTATTAGACAAAGCTCTTGGCTGCTTCTGCCCCAGACTGGTCTGTGGAATGCACAGTGGCCTGAGCTCTGTTCTCAGCCCCAGGGGCTGTGTTGTAGCTGGGTGGAGGTGGACTAGGCAGGCCAGCACTCCAGTATAAGCACCAGCCTTGATGGAGATGGCAGGGGAATGGTGTTGATTTTGTAAGACTTCCTTGGTTATAAATTGCCTTAATCTAATGTCTTCCTCAAAATCCAGTTGTAGTAGTAATGTACCAGGTGGGTTAACAGGTTCAAAACCTCCCGACTAGCTATGGTGGTGTGAGCAGTGGTAGTAGCTGAAGTCTCAAAACCCTTGTCTCCTTTCCCAATACTGTACAATTGTGTTAGCAAATCTGATAGTGGGCTGGGCATGTTAATCTTCCAGGCAGTAGGTTGTGCTTGCAAGAGAGAGCCAGCTATTGTGGCAGCAGTGGAATTTATGCTTGACTTTTTTTAACCAGAAGAAGTATTTGGATGTCCCAGGTAATAGGTGGGACCATGGAACTCCCAGATATTCCTGTCCTGTATTCTGCCACCAAGGGGGGGTGGTAAAATTGGGAGGGGATGGATCAGACAAGCCCATGTTCAGGCTCCCCAGTGGTGGGCACAAGCACCAGCCCTGATGGGGGTCAGATGGCAGTTCTCAGGCCACTAGGGCCACATTCCAAGGAGGAGAAGAGCCGCCTCTGCAGTGCCAAAGAGTTTTCAAGGTGGGGAGCAGAGCCACCTATGCTGCACCAAAGGCACATGCCAAAAAGTCTGCAAAGAGCCTGTATGAGGGACAGCCCAGGCTCCACAGCCTAGCAGGTGGTAGTGGAACCTACCTAGCTCCCATCCCCTAATCCTGTGAATCTCCCTTCCATAGACCCCTGCTGGCAGCGAGCTCAAATAACCAGCCAAGTCACAAGGAGTCTGTGCTCAGATCACAAAATTGCCGCAGGCTGCAAAACTCCCCTCCAGGGACAAAACCCACAGCTTCCAGGCCACACCTGTCCCAGGCCAGTCCTTCAAAGCGAGGGGTGCCCAATCCCCCATGTTTATGGCAGGAACTCCCCTGCTCAAGATTAGGGAGTAAATCTTGGTTCAGAGCCTCCCTGAACCTGTGCCAATGCCTGTGATGGCTGATAGATTTCTACAAAGCCTCCTATGACTTAATATCAAGAATGATCATCTTCTCTTGGTGCCGGGGTCTGGGATCTGGGAGCATGCGCAAAGCACTTCCCAATGTCGCTCCTTGTCAGGCTCCCCACCGTTCCCCAAATCGGATCCAGTGCTTGGTATGGTCAAGGAGCTCTCCCCATGTCCTGGGTTACCTGGCTCCCCAGTGGGAATGTGTACCACCGAGACAGTCTCTCCCCTCTCACACTCAGGGAACTCATAGTTCTTCACCAGACCCACAGCACAGGCTGCTGCCTACCACACCTTTCAGTGTCCGAAGTTTCTTTCACTTTTACGTTAAGCTTCCTTCTTGGATCCTTCTTGGATGAAAGTTCCCAGTGTGAATCTCTACACACTATTTTGCTATTTCCGAAGAGTGTGTGAGGTGCATTAACCAAGCCTGTGATCTGCCATCTTGGAAAAAATAGCAAAACAAAACCATAAGCCTTTTTTTCCCAAGTCTATATTGTCTTCATATATTATTTAGAGTATTCATAGTAAAGGAAAATAAAATAAGAAAATAAAATTCTTATTTTGTTTTCAGTGACAAAAGCAGTACTTAAAAGGGTGGAAGAAAAGATAAACTAGAAGAAATATTTTGCATGGTGATGACATTTTATATGACATAGATATATATAACATTTTGTAATTTATAATGCACAGCCATTATAATTCACAAGGCTCTTATTTAAGTCTCAAAGAAAACTTTCTTCAGAAGGTAACATTAACAATTAATTATCTCCATTTTACAAATGAGAAAATAGATTCAAAGAAGCCAATTATTTTGCCAACATCACACCACTAATATACATTAGACCAAGGATATCACCCAGGTTTTCTTTCTGATTAATTATGTATTATCTCAATATTCTGGATTTTATAAGGAGCAGAGTAAAGGCTTGATAAAGGAAGTCAGTGATGTCACACTTTGGGCTCCATTGACAACCGTGATAATGTCAGGGAAGTTCACATTGTTTCTTACATAGAAGAAACCTAGAAGGCATTGTGATTACAGCTGCAAGCTGACTTCCAGGAAGTATTTAGAATTTCATACTAATTACCTACCTTCTTGTTTTCAGCAGTCAAAACCTTCCTTGAATGATCATCACAAATTCCTCTTCCTCAATTAAATATATCTTGATCTAGAAATAGACTGTAACCTCTTTTTATAACCCCCAACGTTGTCTTAAACATAATTCTGTCACCTGATATATATTCCACCATATACAATAGCCATTTAGGTAATCATCCAAGCACTTACCTACAAAGTGTAGAAAACAGTAACTGGTGTAGATGAACACATTTGAAAGAGGGATAAAATACATATCTCACTGTTTTCAGGAATAAATGAAAGGTGAGTAAAAGTGTTTTGTACAAAATCCTGTGTAAATATAAGTTATGTCCTATTATTAGTATTAAGAACTCATGGCAAAGCATTGTGGTGAGAACTGGGGCTCTGGCCCCGGATCTGTGTTGAAACCTAGCTCTGATGCTTACTTGCTTTATGATCTTGGGCAGGGAGCAAGCTATTATCTTTCTCTGTCACAGAGTTCTCATCCATAAAATGGGGACAATAAACAAACCTGCTTCATAAAGTTATTTATTCATTCTTTCAACATATCTTTATTGAGGGTCAAGTACTGGTCTAGGATCAGATTAAATAAATTAATACTTGTAAAGCATCTGGAAAAACACTTGATACTTAGTGAGTCCTCAAGAAATGTTAAATTTAGTTTTCTCTTCATTTGTTGAGAAAAATTCCTTGAATACAAGTGGCAGTCAAAATGTGGCTATTGAAATTCAAATGAGTTATAATTTAGCAGCATATCAAACAGAATTTTAAATTCTCGAAAACAGTATGTCAAATGACCAGTATCTTCTCAGATGGCCTTTTATGAACAGAATAGATATAGTCTCTATGAAAATCCCAACAAAAATATACCTGCTTTGCCCAATATCTTTACCTATGTCAGAAACCAATTCCGAATTATAAAAACATGCAGGCATTTTAAATCTAACTTAAAAATACACTATTAATGCATAAACCATGATTCATATGAAGTACTTAAATATTAAAGAAAGTCAAAATCCTTACTGACAGTGTCTGACCTTTATGCTTATCTATTGCTAAAATACATCTTGCCTATCAACCAAAGCTTTAATCACTTTCTCATTTCAGATATTGAAAGAGAGATTCCATTAAATCAAGTAAAGGTCATCTTTCTTTGAAATATAGATTGTTCACCTGCACTCTTTAAAAAAGCACGAATTGAAGCGCAAACTCAAAAGGGGCACCTTTCTCCCCACTCGTCAAAGTAATAAGTAAGCAGCCAAAGGATTAAGGATGATTATGTTCAGCTCTCAAGAACTGAGTTCCAAACCAGATATAAAATGCAATTCCGGTACTCAAGAGTAGAGTTCATATGTTGAAAAAGAAAGGACGTTTCAGTTGCTCTGGGTTTCTTTTGAAGTACTTGTGAAATATATTCAGGTTAAAGCAGCAACAGAAGCAGCGCAAGATAAGTAGGACTGGTTAATTCATCTGAAAATTTTCCCAGAGAAGCGAATTGTTGGTAGATAGAAGCCTAAAGTTCTAAAGCAAATGTAAAGCGTTTCTTTGCTCTAAAGTCCCCATTTGTTTCATTAAGTGTTTAGGAACTCCCTAGAAGAAGTTTATCCCTAATGGAAATGTGGATCTTTTAATTTATGTGTCTTTTTAAATTATTTCAGTTTTCTTAAGGGATCAATTCACCATTGCTCATAATGCTGTTCCCTACATGGTACCAACAAATAGTTCACAAAAATGGGTAGTAGTCATTAACTATCAACACATAAATGCTGAAAAAGAAATAATCCAGCAAAGATATAAGTCCATTTACAGAGCACCTAACAGAGAGCTAAGTCCATTAAGAGACTACCCTCCCCCAGTGTATTTAAATCCCACTCTGGCATCAAGACCATTTGGTTAAGTCTTCCTAAGAACTTTGTACCAAATCGTTTTCTTTCACACAGGCAAGTTTTCAAATTTTTTATTCTGTTTTCTCACATAGCAGGCTTTAAAATACACTTCTTTATTGTTTTACTATTTCATGGCACTTGCCAAACTGACTATCTTTACAGAATTCATAACTTTCCTCAGGCTTTGTTTAATGAAGAGTGAGGCCTGTTTGATCTCTAACCATTGCCATGCACTGATGAGTACAAATTGGCATGGTGGCCTTGCTGCCCTGAATTCTCGTCTAAAGTATACCAGACCTACCCTACCCTTCCGGACATCACGATTACGTTATCAGTTACGGTACCAGACAGACCTTGGGGTGCAGAATTCCCACTGAATTTCGTCCTCAGGCACTCACATACCCGAATGTTAAGAACTTATCGATAGAAGTCGGAGGGGGTGTGTCTTCAGAAGTAAGTGATGCAAAGGTAAGAAAAAAAAGAAACTGGGTCAACAATTTTGCGGAGAGGTGTGTTGGGGGACCTAAGAAAAGAGACTAAGAAAACAGCAAGGTACCTAAACTTGCACATATTTTCATTGCTAATTGTACATGCTGAAGAAAAAATTTAAGATATATAGCAATCATTTAGTGTGTAAAAGCAGTTCCAGTATCATAATTTTCGAAAAAAAATTCTTACCTGTTATGCCTGATTGCTATGTGAACATTAGACTTATAACTCATTTCATATGTCAGATTTATTTAGTAGATTTTATTTGTAATCAAAGCTGAGCTAACCTGACTACTCTTATAAAATCGTCATGAGTTCACAGCTAATGAATGGGCCATTATTACTGTGTAATGTTAGCTTCGTTTTAAGATGTGAAATTTGCTCTGATGTTCAAGAAGTAGGTAGGTGGGAGGATGGCTGTATGTGAAGCCCTTCTATTGTAAAATGACTGTGTGTATATTTAATTGTATGCTAGAACAGTGGAGAAATAGAGCATTTTTCCATTTCATTGCTTCAGCAGTTTTATACACTAGGAAAAAATAATACTTGGAAAAGAACACTAGATCATTTTTAAAAGTCCATTAGAACATAGTCAACTTGCTGTTTTATTATTTACTAGGTTTATATGGACTTTTTTGCATAACTCCATTGCTATTATAATGTGAATTAAGTATTTTTCCCTGACCGTCGTAGCTGAGCTGTAAAACTACATAGAGTAGGTATACAGTTATATTAAGAAATGACAACAATTGACTAACATTATTTAAAAAAAGAAAAACTATTTCAGGGCATAGTAAAGTATTTTTTCAGAGAATAATTGAACAGTTTTCACTTCATGATTATAATTAAAAATGGAAGAATCTCCTAGTAGTCTTTAAGACTTTATAAATATTTAATGTAAGGAATGTAAATGTTTGTTGTATTAATTATTTTCTGGCTGTAGATTCCCAATTTTTCAGCATCCGGGATGCATAAACAAAATACAAGTAGTTACTAACAGGCTTAAATTATATAAAGAAAAATCTTTAACACACCATGGGAGCAGAGACATTTACAGTCTTAGAATTCCCTGATGAATACTGATATTTTATTCTTAATCAATTGCACCAGGTAAGAGGAACTACATTTTGTAAGCCAAGTAGGAATGTGTATTCTTTCTTATAAAGTGTGTACATTACTCTCATTTCATATATCAAAAGCAATATATTAACAGAAGTTACTTCAACATGCGGGAAATAGAATTCATTGCTGGTAAAATGAAGTCGGGAGAATGCTCATGTTTCACAATTCAATCACTTATCCTAAAAATGAAGATTGTGAACAGAGTCAATTATCGCAGTGTGGCTGAGGAGAAAGAAGTGACTCCTTTCATTTTGTTTACTTCCACCATTGACACTACATCGGAATTGCTCCTCCTTTTGAAATCTTTCTTTCCACTTTTTTTTCCTTGCTGAGTTAATGGCATGCCCAATCTCTTGCAGTCTACATAGGCTGCAAGGGATATAAATACAAGGAAACATTTTTTTTTTTCATTATACATCCTTAACTAGCTAACAGGGTGCAAGGTAGGCTAACGAATGAAAATATTTCTTTTTATTATATGTTCTTAACTAACTATACAGATGGATAGACATGGAAATGTATTCATATGCTGTTTGGGGGCCTTCTCTCATAGAAAAGAGTGTAGAAGAGTGTCCCATACAGTGTCACCTCCTACTAAAGAAGAACGATCCCAACTACAAGAGGAATATAAGATAATGACTCCTAAAATTGAAAAATGGAGAATGTGAGTATATTGGGAATACATACTGGGGAGATGTCTGCTTGTGCAGTAACATGTCAAGTGATGCAATCATTTAAACAGTTTAACACCTGATTCCATTTCCTAAATTATCTGACTACTTTGGGTGAAAATGATTTTAGGCTAAGTGATAGAGATAGTTGACTTAATCTGACATGTCATTTTGTATGACCTCATAGAGGAAAATTCAAATAGCTGATTCTCATAACCTATCAATTTTTTGAGGATGGTACAACAGAGAAATAAAGAAGTTAAAATCAGTGCAAGCACAAGGTCAGCAAATACTGCAGCCAAATCATTACATATTATATATTTACCTAATTATATACAGAATCCATCTAAATCAGGTTCTTATTTATCACTTAAAATGTTTGTGCTCTGAAGATTCACCACTGAAATTGCTGAATATTTTATAGATTTTTGGACTTCATATTTGGTGATTTTAATTTAGTGAGTTTGTAGGGATATCTAGGAATTGGCTTGTTAACCTAGTACCTCATATGTTTCTGGCTAAAGTAGAACATACTTTTATAAACATCGATAATTAATGTAGTAGCAAATTCTGGACTCAAAACATTGTCTAATTAAAATGAAACATGCTTAAATGAATATTCTTATTGCCTACAATTTACATTTTACTGGGTTTCCTGCATTTCCTCCTTCCATCACTTAATGCATCCTTCACAATTAAGCATCTGCTAGGTTCTTTCATTCTTTTGCCTAAAATATTTATTATTTTTTATAGAATAAAGTACAAACATTTTAGCCTTTCACATTCTGGATGCAGTGACATTTCATACTTATTTCCCAAACTTTCACAACTTGTACTTTGAGCACAAACCAATTTGGGCAATTTCTGTACCTCGTCTACCAGCGCATTATTTTGGTATGTCATAGCCTCTATCTACAATCTCTCCCATTGCTTTCTTTTGAAATTCTAACCCATCCACCAAGGCCCAGCCCAAATATCCCTTTTCCTAGTATGTAAGCCCTCTCCTTGTACTTCCCACTATTTGAGAAATTATCCCATTTTATATAATGTTGAAGATCTTCATGTAATATCTAACAGCCTCTATTGGAGAAACGGCCACTAGAGCTGTCCTAATATGGTAACCACCAGCCACATACAGCTATCTGAATTGATATTATTTAAAATTAAATAACATTAAAAATTCAGCTTCTGACTTACACTAACCACATTTCAGTTGGGGGCCTGCAGAGATATAGAATACTCCCATCATTGCAGAAAGTTCTGTTGGATAGTGCTGCAGAAGAGGATTAAGACTCTGTCTTACGGGGTATTTTGATATGGATTTTAGTGTAGTTTTTTGATTAAAGTATAGTAATTATTTATTACAGTTGAATGACATTAGTTCTCATACCTTCAAACTCCTAAAGGAGATTCTACATAATTACAAAAACAATTATGTTCAAAGCACCATTATTGTTTAGTGCAGTAGATCTCACACTTTAGCATAAATAGCATTGGCTGGAAGGCTTGTTAAACTGTACATTGTTTTTGCCTCTGGTCTTAGAGTTTCTGATTCACTAGGTCAGAACTGGAGATGGAAGATTTGCAGGCTTTCTAACAAGTTCCCAGGTGATTCTGGTGCAGCTGGTCTGGAGAAGACATTTTGAGAATCACTGGCTTAGAGTATTTATATATTTTTCTTTCAAATTCTTGGACAATTGGTCACTATTTTCTTTGTGCTTTGTATTTTGTACCTGGCAACTTTAATTTGCACAAAGTATTTTTTTTTTCAGCATATTGCAGTGGTACACATGTTTAGGCTACATACATTACATAAAAGTCAATTCAATATTTGTCTAATGAGTTCTGACTAGGTCCCAAATCTGTTATTAGAAATATCCGTAGTGGCATCATATTAGTGTCTGTGTTATATTCTTTAACCTTGTAGAAATTGGAGGTTAGCTAGATTGATGCCACAAAGATGTATGAAAAAAAAAAAACCAATCCCAATGTAGTCTTGCTCATCACAATATTTAAAACACTTTTATACAAATCATTCTGTTTGCTCTATACAATAACCCTGTCACCTAGTGTAGACATAGAGTATCCCCATTAATAGATGAGGACACTAAACTCAGAGAGTTCATGTCCTAAAAAATATCACTGGATAAACATGTTTGAGGTGCTTCTTACAGCAAAATTAGAGCAAAATCTGTGCTATGAGTTTTCCCTTCAAACAAATAAAAAAAAATGAACCACATTTCATTGGGAAGATTCTCCTGATGGCTTGAGCTAGAAATTTATTACTATTTTTTAAATTTTTAGAATTTAAATTTTTTTTAAAAGTTGTAAAATAATACAGATTTAAAATTCTTAAATAAAATACTAGAGCTATTGGAAATCCAGAAAATTTATGGACTTCTCTTTAGAAACATAAGAGTTAAGGAACCAAGTAATGTCAGTCAGGAAATGTTCATAAATGTTAGCTCCTTTTATTTCTTCTTTTCTCCAGGGCAGTCATACACTTGAAAACTTGGAAAGCACAAATGCTTGGATTGTCTGATAAAAGTGCTAAGCCGTTCAAATATAACATATGATATCCTACTGTGTTCCTTTTGTCCCCAAGACAGTTATAATTAAATTAATCTTGCTGCCAAAACAAATGTAGCAAAATGGGTCAAAATCTTCATAAACTTTTAACAATCTGACAATAAGTTAACAAATTGACTAATGTCTCTGTAGTGGTTGTAACATCTGGGACTAAAGGAGGGAAGATGAGATGAGAGCAGCAAAACATGTTGTTTCTTAATTGCTCTGTGGACTTTTTCTATAGTGGATCATCATCCCAATCCAATTTAAGTAAATCATTGAGCATATGGTTTGCATTAAATTTAGAGCATCTGTGGTACTCACTGCTACGCATGTTTGCCACACAGGTGTCTGGTTTTGGACTTGTCATAGGGACAGATGGGATTTTTCTGTTTGTCTTTTTTATTGATAGTGGAGCAAGGGTGTTCACCCTAGCTAATAATTCAGGAAACTTGACTCAATTGATATCTTTCCTCTATTACAAAATAAGAATTAATGCTTATACTCTCTTTTATTACTCAAATTAAGTTATTAAATTTATGCTAATAAAATGTTTTAGCTGGAATAGTTAACTTTTCAGGATATAAGATAAAATTTTATAATATATTCTTTTAGAGGCACTTTAATGTATTTATTTATGTTAATTATAAATGCAAATAGAAAATAAAGTTTGCTTATTATGAGCTAGACATTTCTGGAAGAGGGAAGGGGTATTTTTGCATTCAATTCTATTGACATCACTGCAATGTAGATATAATCTGTATCCCCATTTTAGGGATGGAAGTAATGAGGCAAAATAAACTTGGTAAAGGTAACACAATAATTAAGAAGTGGATCTTGGGCTTGACTCAGACTGCTTGGTTCCGGAACCAAGTCTTCTAGATGTATTCCACTGCTTCCCTTTTTGGCAAAATTGGTTGATAGATTTACTGTTTTCCGGTCTTCTTTTTAAACTCTTTATTAATGTCCGTATGGACATCAGATTAAGAATCATTTTGTTGTTGATAAACTAACACATCATATCCAGTAGGATAGTGGGGGTCATGACAGACAAGGTTTAGTGAAGGTTAATAGCTATAATATGAAACTTTTGGAATAGAAAGCTTATTTTCATCTCTCAAAATATCTCCTTGTCTTAGGTTGAGTTGCTATAACAAAATTGCCAGAGATTGGGTGTCTTAAACAACAGAAATTTATTTCTCACAGTCCTAGGGGCTGGGAAGTCCAAGATCAAGGAGCTGTCCAACTCCCATCCTACTGAGGACCACATTCCTGGTTTGCAGATGTTGTCTTCTTGTTATATCCTCACATGGTGGAGCAGGAGAGAGCTTCCTCTCCTTATAAGGATACTAATCCCATTATGAGTGTTCTACCCTTATGATCTCATCTAATCCTAATTAATTCCCCAAAGCCCCACCTTCTAATATGATCCCAGTGGGGCATAGGTTTTCAACAAATGAATTTTTCTGGAAGCACAAATATTCAGTTCATAGCATTCCTAAATATGAAATATCTGGATAATATGGAAGAAAGGGACAAAAGATGTATAATATTTATGAGTCCATGTTTCCTTCCCAGGCATCTGCAGCAGAGGAGTCCTGTGCTTCTAGAAGAACTACAGAACCCCAGGGGTGGAACTAAAGAATGCCCAGTGCTGTGTTTAGAAAGTACTATTGCTTCTACTGCTTGCTCCACCCTTGTCATAATAGATTTTATTTCATTGTGTTTACTTGAATCAGTAGATTTTTGGGGACAGAATAAAAAATACATATATCTCACTGGTGGAGCCAAGGTCATATGCCCATGACCTGACTACAAGGGCAGATGGAAGGACAAGAAACACTTTGTAAATACAAGCTTGGCCTCTTAAAGGGGAGCACTCTCCAACTGTTAGTGGAGATCAGAGGCTGTGCCATCCAAACATACATGTTGATTTCCAGCTGACTCTAACAATGAGTCTTCAATTGTCAATAAGACGTTTTACCATCTACTGTTTCTGGTAAGAGGGCATATGAGAAGACCAGAGATCTCTATGATTCGCAGCCCATGACCTTATCTGTTACACTACAATGCTACGCTGGGTTTTATGACAATGAATACAGCATTCAGGAAGTCCACAGAAGTAGTGCTACAAATGCACAACTGGCAGAGAAAGTAAATTTATTGCCAGGATAAGTATTTGGATGGAAAAAAAATGTTTCTCTCATCCGTGACAGAAGGGAATTAAATGTAATAAGCCTATTACGAGGTTTATTTGTAATTAACCAGGTGACTGGTTTGTATCTTTGAATTATGGGACCATTATGGGGTCTCTGTGTTGATCTTTGCTGCCATACAGGACATTTAGCATTTTCCTAGTCAGCTTTGATGAAGGAACTTTCATGCACCATCTGGACATTTTTTTCTTGACGCCATTGATAAATATTGGAGTTGAAATATTTGTGACTGACAGCCACACAGCACATCAAATTGCCTTCATGATTAATGCCTCCACAATGTTGATCTCTTGAAGAATATTTAAATGGGCACAAAGACAGGCACCCTAAGGGCTTATTCTCGTGAGGTATATCCATACAGCTTTTATTAGCTTCCTAGGGCTGTGTTAGCAAAGTACCATAGACTGGATGGCTTAAACAACAGAAATTTATTGTCTTAGAGTGCTGGAGGCTAGAAGTTCAAGATGAAGGTGTTGCAAGGTTGGTTCCTTCTAAGGACTGTGAGGAAGAATCTGCCTTGGGTCCTCCTTCTAGATTCTAGTGGTGTGTTGACAATATTTAACATCCTTTGGCTTGATGACTTATCGCTCCAATATTTGTCTTCATCTTCACATAACATTCTCTTGTGTGTGAGTCTTTCTGTGCCCAAATTTTCCCTTTTTATAAGGACCTGAGTCATATTGGATTAGGACCCATCCCAATGATCTTATCTTAACTTGATCATTTGCAAAGACTGTATTTTCAAATATGGTTATATTCATAGGTATTAAAGGTAAAATGTCATCTCATCTTTTATTGCCCATATTTTTGGGGGGCACAATTCAACCCATAACAGAGATATTTCCCAAAGCTCCTCACTAATGATTTCCTAATATTGCTTTTTTCATGGCCCTCTCTCAAGCCATATTAGCCATGTCCAAGCATCTGTGTATTTCCTTACCTCAGTCCATCTCTTATTCCAAGCAAAGGAGACATCTTAACATCCTACCATAACTTTTGTCTTCTGGAGACATTTCTTTTTTCCACTTAGTAAAGATATAATATTGCATATAGAATTCTACCTTGCTCAGGTAAAAGTGTATTATATAGTAGCATTTGTAAGGTTTTATTTTTTTTCTAATCTTAGTACACTTGTCAGAGGGAGTTCTGCATAAAGCTGTGGGTATAGAATAAGAGAAAGGTGGCAGAATGGGAGAAGTAGACAACAGTGATTATGAGAAATCTGCTTGGGCTATTCACCTGCATCTTTAATAATTTCTTAGGATCATTCTATATGTAAACTTCCACTTAACAGGGAAAATACATTAAAGCTTAGGGGCTTGTGTATCAAATAGCACTCAGTTTAGAATGGATGGAACATGCCATATATTTGTTGGTTATTGATAATCACCTTTCATTATCAACATGACTCCACTAGTAAAAACGGAATGAAAAGCAAAACACTAAAGAACTCACATGTTATTTTATTGGGGATTGCCACGGTCTCCACGTGTATCCAGATGCTTCAGATTATTTTACAGTCTAAAATTAAAAAGGCTAAGTAACGTGTTTGCAGGACAACATGAATGAGCCAAAAAGCCTACTTTTGACTTTCTATTCCTCTCAAAATTCAAAGGCTTTTGCTCACCTGGGAAATGGTTTAAGGCAACATGTTTTATGTATAGATTACTCTGCAAAACAAAAAAAGCATATGCCTTTTTATTGGTTGTAAATAGAACAATGTGTGGCAATTTTCCCTTCTCTTTATAGTTTATATTATAATGTATCAAGATCATTGAGCTGTCAGAAGCTTTATTGAAGAGCCTGACATAGTCACCCTTTTAGGAGTATGTTTTTCCAAAACACCTCTCATTCCTTTAAGAAAAGTCCGAAGCACATGGTTTAGAACTTAAGCAGTCACAATGTCCAAAATCATGCCACAAAAAATGACCTATTGAAAAAATCTGTGTCGTCACTGCTAGGGACAGACGATGTCGCTTGCAGAGCCGCTTACGCTTAACTCAAAACACTGCCTGCTTCTGCTCAAACAATTGCTTCCCCGTAACCCAGGCACAGCTGCTGATGTTTTGATCATGCTCTGCAGGATACATGTTACATAGTTTCTTCAAATCTCTAGAACCAAATCAAAGTCCCAGACACATACATGTTTACAGTATCCTAGGACATGTGTCTACTACACCTTCTGTGACAGAGGTTGGGAAAGTAAACATTTTGTACATTCTGCTTCTAATGAAGGGTAAATACTCTCTTTTCTTAAGGAAGGGGACTCCCTGTCCACAGAGCAGGGTTAAAATGCTGGGCTTCCACATGCCCAATACAGCTCTCTAGGGTTCCCCATCTCATTTAGTAGCACTCCTGTCCACCCGGAAAAAACCAAGTTGTGTGCCATGAACTTTTTATAATCTCCCATCTCTAATATTAGCCCATCAACAAATACTTCTGGCTTCGACTCAAGAATATATTTCTTGAATCCCTCTACTTTTCTTTATCTTCATTGCTCCCATCAAAAGTCAAGCCACTAACACTTCTTGCCTGTGCTGTGACAATTGTCTCTGAACTTGTCTCCCTATTTCTGTTATTTTTCTTGTTAGAATATACAGAAGGTAGATTAATTTTTTAATAAAATTCAAATCATGCCTCTCCTCTGCTTAAAAAATAAAACCTAAACTAAAACTGGTATTAACTTTTTATTCTCTCTACAACAAATTCCTGAACTTTACCAAAGCGTGCAGAGTCCTTTATGATTTTAGTCCTATCTCTTGAAATTCTCTTTATACCACTCCCAACTCTCACCGGACACTCGCTACACTGGTCTTCTATCTTTTCCTCATATACACCAAACTTTTCATCTCTGCATCTTAATACTGCTTAGGAAAAGCTGGCTGGAGTGCTGTTTCCTCAGATTGTTACATAACCGGCTCCCTTCTCCCTCACTTGAATGTCAGGTCAGAACTATCTAATTAGAAAAATTCTCCCTGACCACTCGATGTAAGGTGCTCTCACCCCAATTGTGGTAATACTCTCCAACGATAATCTCCAATGATCCATCCCTCCCGGTGTTCATGGCCTGTGGGGATCCCTCTCACAGTAAATGTGGACTGGCCCTCTGACTCCCTTTGATCAATAGAATGTGGCGGAGGAGACTCTGCTGATTGTGCACTTAATCCCTAAGAAGATCTGACAGCTTCTATTTTTGAACATCTGGGGGCCCTGAGCCTCCATGTAAGAAATTTGCTTTCCTTGCTAGAGAGGCTATGTGGCATAGGGAAGACCCTGAGACTGTATGTAAAGAGAGTGGCCCAGCTAATTTCAATCTTTCAGCTGTCTCTACAGGTTCATGAGTTAGCCATCCCGACCTTCCCCAGCTGCACCGAGCCCCGAGATGACCACAACCCCCAGCTGAGACCATATGCAACAGAACTGCCCAGTGGAGTCCGGTCAACAGCAGAATCATAAGAAATGATAATATTGTTGCTGTTATAAGCCACTAAATTTTGGACTATAATTTAAGCATCATTAGATGATTAAACACCAGTCTTTCTAACTTTTATTACCATGTACCACTACAGATAAATTATCTTATTTATTAATTTTTCTTTTTTAATTTCTTTCCCTTCTGTTGACCTCATTCACTGCTGTATTCTCAGTGCTTAAAAAAGTATACAGCATGTAATACTGAATCCATATTTGACATAAAGATGAAAAAAATCTATGTAAAATATTTAGAATTTCATAAGTGATATAAATTTCAACTAATTATTCTTTATGTTTCCTTTTACATTACTTTGTTCTATGCATAATATGCTCTAGACATACAGGATAATTGATGATGTCTAAGTTTTGTATGCCATTTAACACCTTCCACAACTTTCTGCAAGTCCTTGTTCCTGTTCAAAATACTCTTCATATGCATATCTGGCCTACAAAATTATCTTGCCTTTAAAGAAAAGAAAAGAAAAGAAGATTCTTCTGTACTCAACAGTTTTTGAAAATCAGAATACATTGGAATTTTTTCCTTTTTGCTTCAGAGCATACAGCATATTTCTATCATGGCCCTTAATAATTTATAGTTCAACATCTCTTTGTTGTATCTGTCAACTATTACCACACTAATGACAGTAACAAATCACAACAAAATGCAGTGGCTTAAGTAAAGAATCATTATTCTCATTCCCAGACCTGAATATTGCTTGAACTGGGAGTCAGATAATCTAGATTACGTAGGACTTCGCTCCAAGCTGCAGTTTGGATCCAAATATATTTCATGTGATTTTTAGTTTTCTTGGACAAGAAAGATTTACAGGTGTATACTTCTTATTAGTATAGCATGTGGCAATACTTCAAGCCTCTGCTTTTGACACATGAACTAACATAATATTCACCAAAACATGTTACATAATCACATCGAAAGTCAAAGAAAAATACATGTAATGAAGAAGAAAGGTGAAGAATTTAGCCCATAAAATCTACCTCACTTGTCTTTCATGAGGAACTCCAAGCTCCTTTCAGACAGATTTTTGTTTTACTTTTATGGTAGAGAAATTGGCTCATGTGAAAGCACTCAATAAATATTGTTTTATTGGATAGATACATTAATAACTGTGCTATTTATGGCTGAAGCTAGGTGGACACTGGCCTAATTAACATTTTGTCATGTGACTATATGCTCTTACAAACATGTTATATTCACATTTGAAATTAAAAGTCAGCTTCTCCATTTATGAGAATAAGATATAATTTTTCTTAAACATGAATTAACCAGAAATACACCATTAACCCTAAGGGTGGAAGATTTTAAGTACACTCTAGTTTCTACCTTCCCTTTTAAATCCAGCTTAAATTGAGACTAAAGAGAAATTGGCTTAGATAGCTAAGATTTGATTTTGCTACTTCTAAAATGTTCCGAATGGTTCTTGTGCATTCTTGACACTCTGCAGACTTAGGTCTTTCACCACTAATTCGTCTTTCTTTTTTACCTTTCTCTCTGTGAAGTCCTTTATTAGTTAAACATGATAAGGACAAGAGGAATATCGTGATTCATTTAGTGGAGGTTAAATAACAAATATTTGAGATTATGAATTTAAAATTCATAAATGGAAATGGATTTCACTATTAGAAAAAAATGAAAGATGAGAAAAAGGAAAGTTTTAAGGGCTCAGGAAACGCATATTTTAAGGAGTGACTCATAGCTTTGCTATGCTAGAACTTAGAACTTACAAAAATTCTCCAATCAACTTATTACAAGTCTCTGTCACAACTTTTATGACCTTATAATCATCAGTTACATGTCTGGCACTGGACCATCAGCATCTTGAAGAAAATAAACAATGCTCTCTCATCTTTGAGCATTCAGTATTCCCAGTTTCCTGCAATACAAAACATATTAGATCTTGAGAAAAATATTAGACAGACGGCAAAATGAGAAACCAAAGTGAAAAGTGGCAAATGGAGTAAAGTAGGATACCCAAACGTTGGGAAGAATTTAAAAGGAATCAGGCATTGTGCATAAATATCTTTAGTGATATGTCTAGTAGAACAATATTGAAATCATCATAAAAGGATAAAACACAAAGAATGACAAAATTTTAAGCAGCTTCTCCTTTAAAAATAAGAATTTTTTTTTCTTAGAATAATAAGCTGGAGATTTATTTGATTTTCTGATTTTATTTTTAGATGCTGTCTTGCTAAGGCCAATTATCATCTAGAGCAGTTTAAACACCAAACACATCCCAATCTAATCAGAGAGAGATACACATTGAACTCCAAAATAATAAACACAAATTCAAGATGAATTGAGATGAATAAGTTCAGAACCACTTTGAAAAAGACCTTGCAGTATAATAACCTATTAAACCCCTGCTTACATTTCACAGAAGCAATTAATAAAGTCAACAGAGGATTGAGAGAGATTTTACAACAGCAGAATATAAATCAAAGGCTGTCATGATATATAATTTGATAATATTCCTTAATAAACTCCATCTTTGTATGTGCAAAAAATCTTGAAAATGAGAGTAATACTTTTCACCAGTTTAAAGAATACCATTGTAAGCGCTTTAATTTAAACAATTATATATGATCATAACTGTTCATAATTTATTGCTCTATGTATCGCCTGAGGGGCGATTAATTTTTGGGTTGCATATGAATTGCTAGTTTGTTTATACATCAAATTGTTTGGGGCATACCAGTAGCACATTCTGTTTACTTGTTAGTTACCAAAAAAGAGAAGGATGAACAGACACAGAAAATATGTGCTGCAAATGCATGTTCGCAAAGTTGTGTGAAAACAGAAATGGTGTAACACGTAACTGGATACATTCAGGGTGGTGCAGGAAGTAAAAGAGACAGTAAGTTACGTACCAGAAGTTTGGTCATTTTGCAACTTAAGAAGAGAGTACCTGGAAAGTCAATTCTCAAAAATAAGGATGCTTCAAGCATAAGAAGAATACAAGGAGAGTGCAAGTGGACAAAAAGGCGGAGATCTGATGTGTTTGTTGCATTGGCCATATCTTGAGGATCCCAGAGCAATTCCTTCCTGATTTTCCATCCTGCTGTATCATCAAGTCCCTTCATCTCACCCCCTTACACCTAACTTCCCGCACCACCCTCCTTTTGTTGGTATCTCTCCCTCCCCGTTACCACTTTCTCTGCCCCCACAGTGTTTTTGCATTTTGGCTGGGAGAGGAAAAATGAATCTTTACCTACAATAGCAATAAAGATTGCATAAAAGTAAATGAATAAATAAGTAAAATCTGTGGCTCAGATATTCATTGTATATTTTTATCGTTTCCTTTGTATTTAAGCTTAATCTTGCACATATATCAATAGATAGTGTGTGTATACATATATATATGAAAAATTATTAAGTGAGGATTTCTAATCCTGGATCCCATGCAATAACTCACAACTCAATTTATTTTCAAATAACTCATAATTTAAAGCCTAATAGAATGTTTCTTAAAATTCAGAAAAAAATACCAACCTCCCACACATAAACTGCCTCTCCTTCTTTGTGAATAGTTTGTCATAAACACAAAATAAACTTTCATATTATTATGAATTTTAACAAAGCATAAACACAATAAGCCAGATATGTTTTTATGTCTTTTTGCAAAGTTCATCTAAATGGTGCCCAGAGGAATATTTTGATGATGAGGACATTGAAAAATGTCCTTTGTGTGCAAAGGTCATAAATTGTTTATTGAAAAGTTGAAGGAGCCTAAGAGAGAAAGAGACAGGAGAAAGGGGAAAAGTTAATAAAGCCGTTAAGGTCAGAACATTTTTCTTTTGTGTTCTTTTTCCACTCTAAATTTTATTATATCAATTAATTTAAAGTAGAATTGATCAACCTGTACAATGTCAGGTACTTACCTCTTCATCTTTTTCTTTCTTTCTTTCCATTTTTATTTTATTTTTTTTACCAATTTAACAATTCAATCATTTAGAATAATTCTTTGGGAAGATAGCATGTGCCTACAATATAAATAAGTAAAGACAGAGGATTTGATTCAATCCTGAACGGTACATGAGCTTAAGATTCACTGTACACAAGGCCAAACATCCAGAGCAGTGTGGAAAGATTGATTCAACAATCTACTTGCAAGCTTACAAACCTGGGTGTTTGGTGCTGTTTAAAAGCGAGGTAGGTCCTGAGCTCATGTCAACAACTCTGTTCCAAGGTAACACTCATTAATGCTTATTTAACAAAGAATAAGAGAATGAAACTTAATTGCTTTCACATTATGAAATAATTTGTGTCATTGAACAAAAAATATTAAAACATATATTATTATAAATATATGAGATTACAGAGGGATTACAAAGTCAGTTTTTAAAGGGATATTTATTAATATATTTGGATAATAAATACTACATTCTTTTTTACTTATATCTATGGAAAATATGAAGGCTTAAATATTTTTTGGATTATAATTAATAGTAAATTTGGTCTCGTTTTATTGTTAGTCTTTCAGCTTTTTTCTGCAGAAAATATAATGGAATTAAAATGTTAGATAATGAAAATGGTTTGGATCCAACATATTTTTAAATGCATAGGTTTATTTTGATATACTATGAAACATGTTATAGTACTATTATTATGAGTAGATTACATGTTTTCTAGAATGCAAGGCAGTGGGAAGAAAAGCAAATAATCACAATTTGAAAATCAGGTTTTCTTACTAAAACTCAGCAATCCCCTCCCCACCTGTCAAAGCCACACCAGCTTTCACTCTGTGAAGGATGCGATTCATCCCAGTGTGCTCAGAATGAAAAACACATAAAGGACATATGGAGTGACATACACTAAATCCTCCAGACACCCCGCACCGGCGCCGGCGTGGGGCCCAACCTGATTTCACGAAATATTGCATGTTTATTTTTGTCATACAGAATAAAAAAAGAGAAAAGCTAAGAATTTTTTTCAATCTAAAGCAAATCTTTTCAAGAAAATAAAAAATAGACTCCCCCCACCGGAAAAAAAAACAAAAACAAATAAACAACACTTTTCTAATTTTGTGAGTGATGTACATAAATCTCAATAATGGAATTAACTACTTGTTCCCACTATTCAAGGATTATTAATTTAACATATTTCTGAAATCACAGCCTCAAATCACAAACTGTGAATTAATTTCTTTTTTATTCAAAAAAATATAATATGCAGATTATTGAAAAACACAATACTAATTGCAGAGCCCCAGAAAAACCAAGTGTATAAGAAATCAATTTTTAATTCACCTAATCATAGTTCGTATTATCTCTTTTATTTCAAGCAGTGGCTATTTAAAAGAACAATTATATTGCCTTCTCACACAGGCTCAAAAAAAAAAACCCTTAATTCATTAACAGTAATTGTCTTCAGCATAAAGAATACTTAAAATACAAAAAATTAGATACTTTTGTTTTATACTGTAGATGGATTCCTTTACTCTCTCTTTTTTTTTTTTGAGGTAAGAATCAAATACAGAAAAGATATGTAATAAATATTAGAATGCTTACTATTCATCTCATAAGAGATATCTTACCAATTACCTTATAAAATGCCTATACTAATCATCCAAATACACCCAGTCTTCAGTTATTTTTTCATGCAAGAAGAAATGGTAAAGCAGAGAAGGAAAATTACAGTGATGAGGGAAGTTGATAAATTAGAAGAAATTTAGTGGAATTAAAATTGATTTAGAAATTGATATAATGGCTTTTTGAAGACACTTATTGAATATAGATGCTGAAAAATGACACATTAGCTAAAAATAAAAACAAAAAGAAGATACAAATAAATTAGCAGACACATCAAAGACAATTAAAATACAAATAAGAAATCAAAGAGAGAAAGAAATGCTGATAGAGTTAAAATAAAGGTTTTTGGGAATTATTCATAGGCAGAAATGTCAGTGCATATCAAGAATTGAGAGAAGAAAGGTGAGTTCTTCATATCACCACAAGGAAGTGTGACAGGAAGGTAGGGTCAAAGAATGAAACAACCGAAAAAGAGTTGGAAAGAGGTTGTGAAAAATATGGCATGATGTGACTCGTCGATTCATTGAGAAGAAAGAAAAGTTTCAGTGAAAATAAAAGACAATTTTAGAATCATTTAGTTGAAACTATTATAGAAGTGTTACTTATAGAAAAGTATATAAAAAATATTTTTAATTTTAGAAACAGAAAAGTGATTCCAGAAAAGCAATAGATACTCTGAAACTTAATTGCATGTTAAGTAAACAGAAAAGAATCTACGATTAACTGTTTAATAACATTTTTTTTTTAAAAAAAGGAGAGAAATAAGCCATCCTACTCATTTGACAGAATTTATGTTAGATGTTAATGAGAGATGTGGTCTTCAGAGTCTTATGATTTAAGTGCTCTTTTTTGGCGAATTTCTTGCTCATATTACTTATAGTATACACGGCACCAGGAAAATCTAGTTTAAAAAAATAAAGGTAGGGACTTTTATACATTGCACATTATTGCAAAAGAATTTGAAATTACATAAAAAAACTAAAATATTTCCAACCTATGACCCAGAAGGTCTTTCTCATATACCTGAGAGAAGCTAGTGTCTGTAAACATTCTGATTTATATTCGAGAGTATTAATAGTAGAAATGGCATCATTCACTGTAACCCAAACAGGAAACTGCAGAATATTCATGAAAAAGTAAATTGGATAAATAAAATGTGAGTGCATACAAAATAATACTGTATAGCAAAAATAATAAACAAATTAGAAACATAGGTAGCAACATAGACTTGAAATAGATCTATTCTCATGATCATTGGTAAATTAACAGAAAATATTATTGTCAACATCAAATTAGACAGAACATGTGGAAACAAACACCTCGACCATTACCCAAATCCTCAACTTTTTAATGTTCTTTACCTACTCAATGCCTCAATGGTTTATAATAAAGGCTCTGTCCTGTGACATAAAAATAATACTAGGTGAAAAAAGCAGGGCACAAACACAAACACACTATGGCTCCAATTATATAAATACAAAGATGGAAAATTAAAATATAATAGGTATGCATCTGTAAGTGGATAACTATATAGAAGAGCTAGAAATTGAAAGTCACAGAAGTTAGGAGTGTGGGAGTCACCCTAGGAGAGTGGGCTAGGTTTGTCTTTGGAGAAGAGCACACAGTGCCCCGATATCTGGTGATTGTCTCTTTTTGGAGCTTGAGTGAAAATCACCTGGGTGTCTCCTTCCTAGTCACTTTTAAATGCCACATGTACACACACATACACACACTTCCTTGGATGTGTAACATATCTTCTGATAAAATAATGTGGTAAAAAAAAGGTAGGGCACAGTCGATGTCCATACCCAACTAATTACTTCACAAAATGGTGACTTTTTGCTAAATTCCCTATTAAGATTTTCTGAAAATATCTAACATTTTTAGCAAATATTATGCATTCTAATTTCTATTTTCATTATTATTGATAAACTAACAGAAAATATTACTGTCAACATCCAATTAGATAGAGCATTTGGAAACAAACACTTAGACTATTACCCAAATCCTCAACTTTTTACTGTTCTTTACCTACTCAATGTCCCAATGGTTATGATAGGGGCTCTGTCCTGTGGTACATGTCATGGTTTTCTCAGTGATTTACCTGCACCTTGTGGACATGTCTTCTGCTATGAAAGATGCCTGTTCTGCCATCTTGAGTGTATTCTAGGTCAGCTCCTTAAATTATTCCTAATGTTACACTTAGCTTTCATGACAGAGAAGGATAAAATGTAATTATTTTCTTCCTCCAAGACATTTTTTTTTCTATTTCTGACTTTTCACCTTCCAAAATATTAGTGCTTTTAGTTTTAAGGTCTGTCATCTTTCTCCTTAGGGTATGTGTATTACATCATCAACTAGTGTCATACTGTTAGTGTCTGTGCCCAAGTTGCCACATTGAGTAGAATCATCTGTTTTTTGGGATATATACCTAGTTAGATGTGCATTTATTACATTATCCTGATGTTAAAAAAAAAAAAACCTTATAAAACATTGTACCCAAAGGTTAATTTATCTACCTAACTTCTCTGGTTTAATATCCAGTTTCAATTTAATGTAATTCTTCCAAATATGAAGAGCAACTCAGGACTTGGAAAATCCATAAAGAGGAAAAATTTCAAACTTAACCATAGTACCAATGAAATGAATGTTTTATCATAAGATTCTTACAAAATTTCTATAATAATTTGGAGAAGACATTAGAGCTGCAATGAATAGAATGTTTTTTCAAAATTCCATATTTTAATAAGTTGTCTAGACCTCAGAACATTTCCTATGAAAATTATGTCACAGAGGATTATTTAAATTCTCAGTTTTATTAACACAAACTATTTTACCTACTGTATGAATTTCATATGAGTCATGAACCATGAATAGTTCTGAATCTGATTTTTAGGCTTTCTTTTCTAAGTTTCACAATAGCAGGTAACTAAGCAGATAATTACGTCTGCATATGTTTATCTAAAGAGGGTTGCTTACTTTGGTAGATGAGAAAAAGCTTCCAATAGCAGCAAGTTATGATCTGGTGTCTCCAAAGTAGATGGTGGAGAGGGACATTTGTGGTAGTGACTGATTTTATAAATGGCAGTAGATAATCAGATGAAGGATTTGTTTTTAAATCAAATGTTTTTATGTAGGGGGCTGGCTGTATTGAGAATTCTGGATGATCAACATGGAAGAGAAATACCAATAGTCCAATTTGACACACAATAAGAATTTTGTGTCTTGTAATTTTATTTTGACAATATTGCCGTGACATACTACTTGTTTTCTACAGTAAACTATACCTGATAATGAGATAATTGTATTTCAATGAGCTAAGAGTATTACTATCCTCTCCAAATTAGATCATTTTTTTCCATCAAATATTCACAGACACTCCGGTGCTTATGAATTTTGGAAAGCTGTAATTGCTTTTAGAAATTCTTACACATCTAAACTGCATCAAATGCAGAGGATTTTTTCCTCAGCATTTTTTGTGCACCCAACCTAATGCTCTTTAATGTACAAGCAGTGCAAAAAGACAACATCATGATTTGAAGAAAAAGGATGCTTTTTTGAACATGAAGAGTAATTGCTCAAAAATGTGAATGACTAGTAGACTTTAAGCCCTTACAGAAGTAATCCATGGAAGCTAGCCAAACTATTGATTCTGTCAAGTGATAACCGAATTAGAATTCTAAAAGAAAATATTTTTTTTCTGCACGGAAGGCTTTTTTCCTTATAAGGTTCTCAATAGACACTCAATTTACTTATTTCATCATCAGTTTATCTTGGTATTTTGAGGAATTAGCACAATGTCTCACATTTCATCATCTTCAAAGAAAGAAATAACTGGAATATCCCAAATAATTGAAGCATTATTTTAACAGTTCTATCACAATGCTAGTTTTCTGCCACAAAGCCCATTTGTTGACAAATAATACCCTTTATTGATGACAAAGTTCTGGACCTAAATTCTCCATTGCTATCCTTGACTCTTGAATTATGTTGGATATCACGTTTAAGGGGTAATTATTCAAACCTTCTGCATAGTCTTTAGACTGCCAAAAGGCTGACTTACTTCTTTCCTTCTTTTATGAACATTCATACCATAGTCTTTGTACACTAGATTTTATTGTGTTGGCTACAAAAGGATAAAAAGTAGAGAGTATGATATAATGTAGGTTCCCCTCTAAAGTTAAGGCAATGCAGCTCTAAAGCACCGCTCTGTGTACCTTCTGTGGGTTGCCTGCTGGCGGCTTTATCTTGCTCTTCCAAAGTTCAGGAGTCTATGGTGAAAACAGAAGACACTCTCATTCACTAAATCAGCTGCAGGGAAGAAAGAAAGATGCCATTTAATAAAGTGGTTCATTAAAGGAAATAAACTTCTTAGGCCTATTTCCATTTATAATTCCTGAAATTTCATTATTTGTGTCATACAATGCTTCACTCACTAGTATATTAACCTGGGTTTCCATGGAGACTTCATTATTTTGTTTTTGACCAGTATTTTTCTCACCACAGTTGGGGTGTGAGTGGGTGTTTGGCAGTGAAAAGACAAATGTTTCAAGATGCAAATATATGACTCTTAACATATAATTTTCATAGAAGTAAGGGATAGTAGTAAAGACCATTGATAAAGTATCTCTTTACTTCAATAATCTTATTTTTAAAAATTATATTTTAAATATAATTTAAAAATAATATCAGTACAATCACTCAATATAAGAGTGAAACACAACTTGATAACTGTGAGATCTGATAGGTATTTATCAACTTTTCTGAGGATTAAACTCAATCAGACATGATGGTACGTCTCTTCCAGGGTATGTAATGTAACAGGAACTCAGTAAATTTATAATCCTTTGAAAGAATTTTTTTTGGGAAAATCTGTGGTCTCAAGCAAGTTATAGGAGAGTGGAAATTTTTAAAAGAAAGTTACTGCATTTTGTGATTATTTTGGTATTGTACTACATTAGATCAACCTCTTTAAATTTGCTTATAAGAAGCTTGAAAAGAACAAAAGCTTTTGGCAAATATTTATTAATTCTGTACTACAATTGGCGGTTCAAAGCTTCATTTTAGTCTTTTAATCAAAGTGAGAACAATTAAGAAGTGATATGACTGTATTCTTATTTCAGAAGTTTTTGAAGGGAGAGGAGCAGAGAAACAAAGTTCTTCTCATCTTAACTGTGGATTTATTCTGTCTTATGAAGAAGGTAAAGAAAGGTTCAGCTTCCAAGAAAAGATTTTATTTTTTATCTCATCCTGTGTAAAGGAGATGACTCTATATCTATTCTAATCAGTCCTTAACATTTTTTAAAGGAAACAGAAATTAAGATTTTTATGTGTCAGCCTTTATTTTTTATTTGTTGTTAAGACAATAAATTTTTAAATAGTTTGTAGGCCAGACAAAACCTACCAGTTTGGAATCTTAGTGTGTTTAATGTATAAGTGCATGGAGTTCATATATATCTGTTTTCTGAGTCTTTCTGATAGGTATTTGATGACATGTCCATAGTACTTGAAAAAAGAATGTGCTTGTAGTTCCCATTGGTGGTAACATCTGTAAAATCTGTGTGACTTACAATGACATTTTCTCCCTCCTTACCCCATGCTCTCATTTCTGACCTACGGAATTCTTCACAAATTGGAACCCACAATTCAGTTGTAACAATGATATTTCTGCTGACATTCAGGGTTCTACCTCTTATTGAATGATTCAGATGTGTGAAATGTTTGGGCCTAATGAGGAGAAGCAGGCATTGAGGAAGGGGTAAAATATCCCAAGTCATGGCTGGAAGATTCAAACAGGGCATCTCTATGCTGAGAAGAGAAGAGTCCTAAGACGGTGGAATGAGTTAAAAAATAGGATCTACCTATGAATGGATCCCCTTCTGAAAGATTTACTTTTGGTGGCCTGTGTTTGTTTGTTGTTTGTGTTGCCATTGCTGTTAGAGGCTAGGAAATATATATTTGGCAATGTTCTCTCCATTTCCCTAGTATAATCCACTGTTTACATCGCCTCAATTTCTTCCTTAAAGTCTGGCAGCTGGATATTCATGTCTTGAGAAGACAGAAAAGCAGAATGATCAAGGAATAGGAGGGCCTGTTCCACATCTAAAGTTTTTGTTAGTGCCTATGCAGAGGGAAAATAACTCGCTTCAGGAGTTGAGGCCATGATTTAGTTCCCAGCAGTAACAAGAACCATGGAGATCCCATGGGCACATTTTAAAATGGCAAAACTCATAGACAAAATATTTTTAATAAATAAATTTGAGTGCTTTTCATACTTCAATTCTTTTAATTTTTTTGGGAAAGAGAAGGAGACAAGGTCTCTCTTTGTTGTTCAGGCTAGAGTTCAGTGGCTTCATCACTTGCAACTTCTCACTGCAAATTCAAACTCCTCCGTTCAAGTGACCCTCCCACCTTAGACTCCTTAGTAGCTGGAACCACCGATTTACACTACGACACCCTGCTAATTTTTTTCTACCTTTTGTAGATACGGGGTCTTGCTATGTTGTTCAGGCTGGTCTCAAACTCCTGGTCTCAAACTCCTGGTCTCAAGAGATTCTCCAGCTTTGGCCTCTCAAAATGCTGGGATTATAGATGTGAACCACTGAGCCCCACCTAATTCTTTTAATCTTTATAAAAACAGTATTCTTATCCCTATTTTATGGATGAGAAAACTGAGATACAGAGAATTCAATAACTTTACCAATAATTAGCAAGTAGAAGACCCAGGGTTCAATCCTAAGTGTTTGGTTCTGAGGTTCAGGCTTAACCAGTACTCTATATGACTAAGCAGTGTATTAGATAGTGGTCCTCAGCCTTTTTGGCACCAGGGATTGGTTTCATGGAATACAGTTTTTCTACAGAAGGGAGATGGGGGATAGCGAGCTATGGGAAGCAGGTGTAAATACAGATGAAGCTTTGTTCACTGCCTGCCACTAACCTCCTGCTGTGCGGCCTGGTTCCTAACAGGCCCTGGGCTGGCACTGGTCCATAGCCCAGGGACTGGGGACTGCAGTGCTATAAGATGCCAGAAAGAACATACCATTAGGAGCAGCAACTTCTAAGTGAACATTCAAGAAAAGCATTCTAGAGGAAGTCAAATCTCTGAAAAAGGAGGAAAAGAAGAAACATTTGAAAAAAGATAGTTAAGAACAAAAAGATAATGCTACTAAATTTTACCATCTTGAGGACAGATGAATGTAGTTGCTTATTATATTGTTATTATTTTTTGTACTTACTTTTTTATTTCCATTTTGCCTAAATAAGGGTTTACAAAATGTTTCATTATAATATGGAAAAAAAAATCACTATTAGCTGGGTCCATTTAAAGTGAGCCTATTATCCTGTATATTAAAACATCTACAAACACTTTAACTGATATCATAGGACAGTTAAGATACTAATTAGGTCTTACTCTTAATGTAGTAATCTAAATTTCTGGAAGATTGTCAATTACATGATAGCAAAGGTATGAGCAACCCAAGCCCAAAATAACTATAAATGACTCTATAAAATAAAGCATTCATTTAGTTAAGGCTTATCCCAAACCAGTCCATTTTGTCTTAGATATATGCTTTATATTCTACTCCATATACTCTAGGCAAATAAGACTAAAATTTAAATCTGAGATTTACTTTTTTTGTAATTTTAAAAACTACTCTGGAAACTACTGGATATCTACAATGACTTACTCTTCGATTTTTGTTGTATTTCAGCGTGTGACATCTGTTCTGGATTTATTTCAAGAGATTGTATAATTTGGTCATTCATTTCATTCTCCAACATAAATTGGAAAAATAAATGGAAACATTGAGAAGGCTATGCCATGATTGTAAATTTAGAATCTATACAATGGTTTGCTATTTCAGAGTCCACATGAAGCTTTTTGTTGTTAGAGACGCTTAAGAATGTTGACATTTAACCGGGGCATTTAAACTCTCTTTTTCATTTTTCATAAACTTTCCTGCCCTTGCATAATTTCAATGTGTGTGGTAATATGAAATTATCTGTGGCTGCATTTTGTTATTACTTTTCAAATTTTCAAATGTCGGTTTTGAGGTTATTGCTTATAATAAAGAGCATTACTTATAATACATATTCATATATTTACCACGTTTTGAATGTGTAAGTATCAGACATGATACGATTTGCTTAAGAAGAATAAGAGAATCTCAGACTTTTAAGAATTTCCAAAGAATGGAAAACAGATCATTAAGACGACAATTATAATTGAATGTGTTAAAGCTTGGAGAGAAATATTCACAGATGTCATTAATTATATTATAAATGTATTGAGGATCTTTGCATATTTACTGGGTGTTATAGATTGTTTAATTAATGAAGTGCTTTTTTAGTTTAAAACTGCTAGACAGCAGTTGTATTTCAACCATTTTTGGATTATGCATTGTTTTACATCTGGTATTTTGATTCTGTTGAAAAATGCTGGAAATGCTATAAAATGTAACATTTTATTATTTGTAGGTATAGTATTGAGCATGTTGTTTAATACAAATAATTTTGACTGTGTAATATTGGATAAAATATTAAAAAATTTGTTTTTAATATTCATTTATAAAATATAAAATATGTAACAATACATACATGAATAGGTAAATAATATCATATATGTAATATAGTTAGCATGATGTTTTGTACATAGTAAGAACCAATTAGTTTTAATTATTTTTATTTTTATTCTTTTCTTTTTTTTTAACAGGCTTAATTCATTTGATTTTTCTTGTATAAAAATGCTGTGTTGTATCCACAGCTGGGCTGGGGCCTCTGCACAGAGACTCTGGTGTGGGTCTTGACAAGATGGTCAGTGAATTTCTGAGAGGGAGACTTGGTGAATACTGTCTCTTTCTAGAGGTCAGGAGTCAGATAGCTATAGGTCTTGGAGATGGCATCCAAAGTGGCCTTTGTGAAGTTGCCCAGGGTGGCAGTGCAGCCCGGGGCTGAGGTCTAGCAGGTATCGATAACTAGCGGTCATCAGCTACTTCTTGGGCCCAGGGGCTGAGAGATGACAGTTCCCCTAGGGGCAGGGATGGGACGTACCAGCACAGAGCCACGGAGGCCTGTGACCTTGAGAGGGACGCTGTGGGGCTTGCTGATCTTAGTCCCCCAGTAGCCTCTGTGCACAGGGACAATGGAGAGCTTGGCCAGGATGATGGCCCCTCGGATGGCAGTGGCTACGTCCTTGGGTCACTTAACACCCAAACCTGCGTGGCCCCGATTGCAGTCCCCGATGGCACCAAATGCCTTGAATCCCGTCCGCTGGCCAGCACGGGTCTGCTTTTGCACCGGCATAATCTTCAAAACCTCGTCTTTGAGAGATGCCGCCGGGAAAAAGTCAATGACCTCAGACTCCCTGATGGGCAAGAAGAGGCAGATCTCCTCCAGGGACTTGATCTCCATGTCCTTAACCAGGTGGCCCAGCGCGGTGACGGGCACGCACGCCTTGTCCTCGGCCTTGCCTCCGAGAACTCCTGGGCCTCGGTGGCGGGACCAGGGCCACGACCCCGGCCCCGAGTCCCGAACACGGCCGCCGCCTCCGGGCCCTCCCGCCGCACCCGCGTCTTCGCCGTTTGGTGTTTTCTCGGAGAAGCCTTATTACTTTCCTTACGTTCTATCTCCTACGTGAACACCACTACGAGAAAGATTTTCAGACTTAAGCTGCTGGGGGAAAAAGTATTTTCCTAAAAGACATTGAAATGTCTTGGAAATCAAAATATCGAGAACCATTACCTACTATAATTTCCACTCAATTTTGAGCTCTCAGGAACTCAAGCAATGTCTGAAGATCAACTTTGATAACTTACTATGACACCAATATCCATGTCTTTCTATCTTTTAAGGTTTTCCTCGGTCCTGACCTGTATATTTGGTGGCAGTTTTTTATCTACTTACATTTGATCATTTTATTGTATATGTTCTTATAAACGGATTAATACTTTGTAGAATCAGGAGATATAAATAAATGAACATGCACTTTTATATAATATTGCTTTGGAAGAGCTAAACATTTTAGATATAGAAAATATACATTTCTTTAATGTTAGTTAATTAATCTTAATGTTTGAGGAAGATCAAATGAAAATTGAACTTTAATTCTCCTGAACTTAGTGAATCATTAACATCCTTAATCTCCCCAACAAATGCAAATTAGCGTTTGTAAATTAGTATTATATTTTGACAAATATGGGCCTAGTATTCCTCTTACACAGAAATAAGGCGTTTCCTTAATGAATAAAAAAAAAAAGTAAAACAGAACTAAGAGATATAGCCAGAGTTACACGAGAAAATTCAGAGCGTAAAGAAGCTATCTCACCTCTCTCCCCTCTCACTGTCTTGCATATTTCTATTGCAATCACAGTCTTCAAATTTTAATTTAACTTTTTCCTCAAAGACATTCAGAGGCTTATTAAATTCCCCAGCAAACACAAAGTAAACATGTCTATCAAATACTATTTCTTTCATATTTAAAGATATAATTGTATGTAACTTGTTGAAAATGTTTCCCACATTTAAATCATAAAAATCTGCTTGCAGTTGACCACACGCTTCATATCAGTCTTGCCTCTGAAACCTCTGACAGTCATTCTCCTTGTGTGTGCTCTTATACCTCTCACTACTTTTCTGTATTACAGGATATCTTGTCAGAATGCTTGTTTAAAAAGCTCCCAGCAAAATTTCCTGAAAAATCCTAGCCAATTCGAAACCTTCCTTTACTAAGCATCATGTCAGCGCTCTGCCTCACAATTTTAAATCACAATTTGCTCTTTCAACACCAGTATGTAGTTTCCTGGATCTTCATTAGATAGCACTCGCCGCTATGAACTAAAAGATGGAGAAAGAACCAGGAAGAAAAAGAAAACAAGTAGGATATATGCATAGTAGACCATGGGCTTGTATCTAAAAATGATACACGTCTTGAGAGATTTAAGTTGGAGCTCTCACAAGAAGGAACCAACATTTTTTAACTGCCTATTATTTACTGGAGACTGTACTAAGTGCAGTCTAAATGAATATTAATTTGTATCAAAGCAATATGTCTGCGTATTATATAATGTCAAAGAAACACTGCATGTATTATCCAAAATACAAAGGGAAGTAAAAATAAAATAAAACAAAAAGTTCTGATCTACCCATTTCTATACTAATTCCCTCCCCTCACAGGTAATGAGTTTCAGCTACTTTAATTCTCCTGTTAGGTTAATTATCTCTCTAGTCCTAATTAGCACATTGATACTTTTTTGAAAAAGAATTCTCACTTATAGGTATTATCTACTGACACTCTCCTCTACATGCTTAAGTAGGTGTAATGAATGTACCTTCTCCAGATGTACTCTTCTTAATCTGCCACTGCCCCCAGCCACAGAAATCACCTTTTAATGATACCTTAACAATCTTGGGATCATCAGAATTTGAGTCTGTGAAGGTTGTCTATGACCCCTAAAATCAAATGCTTTTTCCATGATTCAAAAAGATTAAACATCACAAAAGGAGTCCAGGTGAAGTCCGCTCCTCCCCCACCTCATTAAAGGCTCCATGACGAAGGGTCCTATGTCCTAAGCAGACAGTGACAGCATTAATAGCCAAACAGAAATGTCAGCAATTCAAACTTACGTTTAGAACTATTATTTATAAGTGGGGTAAGAGGAGTGGTATTGTCAATTGAAGGCTATCCAGTAAAACTTTAATTCCAGGAAAAGTAGAACACATGAATCTAGTTGATGGTCAGAAATCTATGTATTTGGAACAGTATGTTTGTGAACTTGACCTTGAAGAATCACTTTCATTTTCTGTGTTGCAGATTTAATCAAGGGAAGATACAAGAAACAACTTCATTAAAATTAGTGCTTTATTTTCATTATGTTTGCTCTTAAGCATATTGTCTAACAATATTACCTGAGAAGCCCTGCATGGCAATTAATTTGAGAAAGCCTTTAGAATTGTTTTAGAATAGATAATGAACCATGCAACTAATCGTATTTTTATTTATTTATTGACTGCTAAAATTTTCAGAACTCGAATAGATTAATTGATCTTCATATCCATATTGCACTTCTGCAAGAATTTCTTCTTCTATAATGTTTTATAATTTTACTGCATTTGGAGTATGTTGCCTCAACAAGTTGTGGAATAAGTTGGGTATAATAATAATAATAATAATAATTCTGTGTTATTTAGCTATACATGTCCTTCAATGAGGAAAATAAAATGAGAAACAACACTGTAGTTTTATGCTAATATTTATTAGTAACATCTATGACAAGTCACTTAACATTACCTTGACACCTTTATTGTCAGATAAATAAGTTAGCATTGACCTTTTATAAAAGGTCTCCATAAGTGCTAGCTGATTAATACTTTTAAAAGCATAACTGACACTATTAGCACTACTGAAGGAAATTTAAAAGAGTTTCCTTCACTGCAACCTTCTGTTAAATACTGAAATGAACCAATGGAACTTAAACACAGTGACTGATTTACCTGTAAGTTTCAAAGTATCAGATTTAACATAGTAAAAATATTCATTTTTAGAAATGGTAGTCAAAAATACCTCTGTTTGATTTTGGTATGTGAGCAAGGTATCAGAAGACTAAAGATAATTTATTCAATTAGTACATCAAATTACTCCAACACTTAGCATCTTAAAACAGCAAATATTTGTCAAAGAGTAAAAAAGTTGTAGCTATATAGGATGAATGTATCTAGAGATCTAATCGATATTATTAATAATATTGTAGCGGGGCTCTACCCAAAAGAAAAAAGACATCTGCACTAGAATGTTTATAGCAGCACAATTCACAATTGCAAAGATGTGAAATCACCCAAGTGCCCATCAGTACATGAATGGATTAATAAAATGTGGTATATGTATACCATGGAGTTCTACTCAGCCACAAAAAACAATGTTCATATAGCATCTCTTGTATTATCCTGAATAGAGCTGGAACCCATTCTACTAAGTAAAGTATCCCAAGAATGGAAAAACAAGCACCACATGTACTCATCAACAAATTGGTTTTAACTGATCAACACATAAGTGCACATATAAGAATAACATCTATTGGATGTTGGGCAGGGGGGAGGGAGGAGGAGGGAGGAGGGGACGGGCATATGCATACACAAAGAGTACAATGCGCACCACCTGAAGAATGGACATATTTGAAACTTGGATTTAGTGGGAGAGGGGGGGCAAGGGCAACATACATAACCTAAACATCTGTACCCCCATAATATGCTGAAATAAAAAAAAAAACCACAACATTTTGAAGTGTTTCCTTATTTTTTTTAAATCACAGCACTGTTTGACTGTTCAGTTCAATTAACTTTTGCCATGGGTATAGACCCCTAATAATGTAAATAATTATACACAGGAGATGAACTGATGATGGGCACACAACTTTGCAATATGAATGCCACTGAGTAATTTTCAAAAGAATCAGTTTTAAGGAGGCAGAATGATGTGTTTGAAAGAACATGGACTTTATCATCAAAGAGATTGTGTTTCTATCTTGGTTTCATTGAATACTCTGTCCCCAGGGTAAGTTACTGAACCTCTCAACCTCACTGTCTATATAAAATTGCTATTTCTACACATGAATATTGATAAAACTATTAGAAATAGTAGACACTTTATAAATTTTGCTTCTTTCCCATTTTCATACTTCAGCATCATCACCATAGATATTTTCAATATCTGCACATCATTCCTGTGCAGAAAGTTAGCTTCAGTCTGAATAACATCTGTGTCCCACAGGAGACATTTTGGAAATATCGACTCCGTGTCAAAGAAGGGAGCCAATCACCTCGCATATCCTTTGTTAATTGAAAAAAGAAACCATTCCAGAAAAAAATGTCAGATTGAACATTTCCATTACAATTTCAAAAAGACCTGGAAAAATGGGACCAAGAATTGAGTCAGAATTTTAGTCTATAAATCTAATTGTCTCTTTTCTACTTGTAAGGTTAGAATTACAAAATACTGGCTTCAAGCATCTATCTTTTAGGGTATGGACAGACTTTACTCCATAAATATTTTACACTTCTCCCTGTGTTTTGGACTTCTTTCTTTTTATTGATGTTTACTTTTCATTAGATAAAAAAAAATATATCAAATGTCTTTTATTTAAAATAAATAAACTCCTGAATCCCATGGTCCTTTCTCAATCCTACTATATTGTTCTCATTGCTTCCCTGGTACAGTGTAATGAATGAGTAATCTACATTCAATATCTCAATTTTGTTTCCATGTAATTTTCTCTTTTACTTCACAAAATCTACTGTTGCCCCAATATGAACAGATACCTTCTATCTATAAAATACAAAGCATAGTCTATTTTATTTCTAGTCAAGAATTTGACTCTGTCTACCATTCTTTCTTACTTCCAACCCTAACCTGTTCTGCTTGCAGGATATGTTCCCTGTCTTTTCCTGACTGTCTAAACACTTCTACTTCACATAATGTTTGTGTTTCTCTGGCTCTGCTTTCAGTGCTTTGCTCTGTACAACCTCATCACTTCCCTGAACTTCAAATTATCATCTGTGTTCTGATGCTTAGCAATATGTTATTCCCAAGCCCAGCATATTCCTCTAAGTCCTTGTACCTAACTTTTCCACTGGATAATTCAACTTGGGTGTGAAATATGCGCATCAGGTTCAAGATGTTAGAAATTGAATTAATTCTTTCTTTGGAATCGCCATTTTCATTTTCCATTTTCAAATTTTTTTATATAATCCAGATAGCCTCCAAAGCCAGAAATCAGTATTTGATATCTTTTCCTATTCTGTATCTACTACCCATTTTATTCATTCATTTAGTTATTCAAAGCATATTTATTAGCCACTCAATTTATGGTAGGTACTGTTCTAGTTGCTGAGGGTAGAATGATAAACAAGATAAACAATAACTCTTCTCTTATACTGCTTATATTCTACTGAGGAAAGGTTGAAATGAGTAAGTAAAAATAAATAAAGATTATGGTTTTAAATATGGAAAGTACAAAGATCAAGGACGGTTGGGGGAGATTAAATCATTTATTATTAGACTTTGCTACACAAAACAGCAAACCTAAAATAACAGTGACTTGATATTGAAGTTTATTTCTCTTTCATTGCAGAGAAAATCCATTTTTAGGAAGTCCAGAGATTGTATGGTGGCATCGATTTCTTCAGGGACTTGTAAGTTACATTTCTCTGCAAGTGTCAGATAGAACTTCCAACTAAAGGTCAGCCTCAGTTCCTGAAGGCTGCTGGGGCTTCAGCTGTTGAGTCTAAATTCCAGGCAGCAGAAAACATGAAGCACAGAAGAGAAAAAAACAGGCAGATTCCAAAGAAATTGACACATTTTAATAATATTCCTGAAGTCTCCAGAAAACGTGTTCACTTAACTCTAGTTGGCTGCATAGTGCCGAAAGGGATGCCATCTTTTTTGCTGTTACACCAAATGAAACCACATTACATTATTAAGGATGCATGAAAAGAGAATCTGGGGTAGGCAGATACCTTTGCCATAGGTGGCTATTTAGTTAGCTTTACAATGGAGGGCCATTCTGAAGAAGTAAAATCTCAGCACATATTTTTGGTCACCATGTACTATTGATTTCATTCCCTTAATAAACCATTTTGAATCTGTTTTCTAATCTCTATTCTCTTTGGCTCTACCCTCCATTAGTAAAGGTCCTCACTATTCCTTCCCTCTCTTTTTTTTTTTTTTTTTTTTGAGACAGAGTCTCATTTTGTTGCCCGGGCTAGAGTGAGAGCCGTGGAGTCAGCCTAGCTCACAGCAACCTCAGACTCCTGGGCTCAAGCGATCCTCCTGCCTCAGCCTCCCGAGTAGCTGGGACTACAGGCATGCACCACCATGCCCGGCTAATTTTTTCTGTATATTTTTAGCTGTCCAATTAATTTC
>CAUYSK010074493.1:0-13614 GCA_963575035.1 Avahi laniger | reverse complement strand
GTAGGCACTCCCACTCGCCCGCTTTCACAGATGGGCAGACTGAGGCTCAGAGTGGTGAAGTAACCTGCCTAAGCTGGTAAGTGGCAGAGCTGGATACTCTAAAACAAGTGCTGTTAACCAAAACCTTAGCAGACTTTACCCACAGGCGTTGAGGAATAGAGTCCCTACAGGAATACAGCAATAGCTCCTGTCTAAACACTGCCAGTCTCCAGTAACATCTGGGGCTGCCAGCAGGTGCCAGCAGCTAAGAACGGGAACAGCATCAGCGCCACACTGGAACCCCACGGGAACAGGTGCCAGAGCTTGAAAGGTCTCCAGAGGTCAGAGGACCCTCAAATTGCCTAGACCACCCTCTCATCACATAGATGGGGAAACCGAGGCCCAAAGAGGGGCTTGCTGACAGTTGTCACGTCTGACCCCTCTATCCCTTCTAAGGAATAACCAGGGACTGAGAATGAGAAGCATCTTGGCGGGGTCAGCCTGCCTGGGTGTTAAAACCCAAGCTCCACCTTGGCAAGTTACCGCATGTCTCTGTGCCTCGGTTTCCTCAGGTGTCCCGTGGGAATAACAGTAGCCTTTACCTTTAGCGTGGCGGTGAGGATGACATGAACCAGTCGTGTGCAGTGCTCAGTGCAGAGCTGGCACGCAGGGCACATCTGCTGGGGCGATGGTGGGTCGTGAAATGGGAAAACCCCAGATTCAGGAAACTTGGATTCTCGTCTTGTCTCTGAGACTCTCTGGTATGTGACCTTGATCTAGTCATTTCACCTCTCTGAACTGCAATTTCAAGTACAAATAAGGGATAAGAGCTAGATGCTCCATTAAAAAGATTTTTTTAGAAATAAAAATTTTAAACTGTCTTGGCTTCTGAGAACACGGTCAAAAATCTTGTAAGGAAGAGGTCAGTGTCCTAGATGGGGCAGTTGTTGAAGTCCTTTCCCAAAAGCTGCATGAGGCCAGTGCCCTTGTCTGGCCTGTTTACCGTTGTGTCCCAGCAACACAGACGGACGCACGGTGGGCGTTTGGTATTTGTGGGATGGACGGAGGGCAGCAGGATGGGTGGGCGGCCTTTCTCTAGAGAACGAGCTTGGCCGCTGAGCAGGGTGTCTTGCCTGAGTCCTTCTGCAGACATTGGTGGGGTGGGACGCACTGCGGAGGAGGAGGCTCTCTGTGCCGCGGGATTTCTCCCTGGGTGGGAGGCGGGTGATTAGTCATGGAATCAGCCCGGGAAATCAACATGAAAAGCCGCATTTCTCAGAACTTCCTGGAAGGTTGACCTTCACTGACAGTTTTGGGATCTGAGTCACAAAACGATGCCATATTGGCAGCTGGGTGGAATTTTTAGAGTGTGCTAACCATTTTCTTCTCATCTGGTAGCAACCCACGAAGTGCTTTGCCCACACAACCGAAAAAAATAAGTCTTTTATGTGATGAAGATTAAACTGAATCTGAGCCGAAAATGCTAAGTAAGGGTTTCTCAACCTCGGCGCTGCTGTGTGGGTCCGGATAATTCTTCATTATGGGCGCTGTCGTGTGCCCTGTAGGATGTTTAGCAGCTTCTCTGGCCTCTACCCAGGAGATACCAGTAGCACTTCTTGAGTTGTGGTGACCAAAAATGTCTCCAGCCATTGCCAAATGTCCTCGAGGGGGCAAAACTGAAAATGTGGCCATCTCAGGTGGGGCCGGTTTGTTTGCATTCGGTAATCTTTGTAAGTATCCGGTTGTTCCGTCGGCCCTTACGTAGATTACGAGTGACTGCATGGTAGGTCGTCCTCGGATCTGCTGGGCAGGCAGGTGCTTTCCGGGGAGAAATTAAGGCTCTGGAGGTTAAGTGAGTAGCCCAGGGTTACGTTTCAAGGTAAGTTTCAAAATTCCACTTAGGGCAGAGTGCATCTCGCCGTGAACTCTGTCGGTGCCTGGGAAACTTAAACCGAATCACGGTTCCTGCCCTCTGTACTCAGAACCCTGCGGCGGGATCGAGTCTAGGCCATGTGCCAGGGCACACACGTGCGCTGCGGCAAAGTTGTCTCTGCTTTCTTACCTGGCATTTATTACCAGATTGCAAACCTCCCTGATGGATCAGAAAGGCTTGAGATGTTAGTCTTGGGTCGTGGTGAAATGCAACGGTGTCACCTGGTCGCCGGGTTCTCCGGCAGCACTGAGTTCATTGAGTACCTACTGTATGCCTGGCTCTGAGCTAAGTGCTTTCTTTATAGGTACTGATTCTTTTAAGCCCCACAGTGACCGTAGGAAGCAGAGGCTATTTCTGTCCCCATTTTACGGCAGAGGAGACTGGCACAGAGGTGACGTGACCTGCCATGGTCACACAGCTGGAAAGTGAGGTGTCAGGATCTGAGCCGGGCTTTTAATTGCTGTGCTGCTTCCCACACGGAGATAAAGCCCTCACGCCCACGGCTGACGGTAAGAGGGCAGGAGCCCCCTGCGGCTGGAGCCCAGGAGCAGTGATCTTGCTGGTCTTGCATCCAGGTGGAGCTGGAGGCGGGTCTCAGAGCGGCCCCGCCTCCCTGCCCTCTATTCCCACACCCCCTGGTCTTGAAGTAAGCTTGTCGCCACCCTAACACCCTTAAACACCCATGGGGAGGAAAGGCAGGAATCAGCCCCAGAATGTTCTGAGGTAAACTGCTGCCCTGTGAGGGGCCCATGCCCAGGCTCAGGCTCCCAAAGTGACAGCCCTGGGCACACAAAGGAGCCTAGCCTGGTGCCCAGCGATGGGCGGGGTGGCATGGGGCTGGAACATGGTGCGGTTTCTTCTTTATATGAGAATAATTCACTTTGGGTAAAAATGGGGATAAATAATAAGTATTCTAGGAAAAATGTATCATTAGAAAAGTTGGTAACTCGAGGATGGTCGTGCCGTGGGTGGGGCAAGCAGTCGTGTGGGTGTGACCTGTGAGGTGTGGCCTCGGGCCCAGGGAGAAGGGGGACAGAGAGCCCTGCCCTGGCACTCAGCCGGCAGCCCTGGCACAGAGCATGGCTTCTTAGCACGGCTTCCCAGAGAGGATGGGAGAAAGACAACACATGTGCCCTGGGCGCTGGCCAGACTCACCACGTGCATCCTCTTATTGCAGCTCAGCAAAGCCAGATTGCAAAGGTGTTCTTATTCCCCTTTTACAGATGAGGAAACTGAGGCTCAGAGAGGTTAAGAGTCTCAGCGCCTTACAACAGGAGGCTGTACTGCTCCCCCCAACCCGGGGGAGGGGACATTTGGAAATGTAGGGAGGGTCAGGGTTGTTATAACCTGGGGTGCAACTGGCATTTAGTGCCAAGCTCCATGGGTAAGGCGGTGTTGGGTAACGAAGCGTTATACAAAGCACAGTAGCTTCTGTATTGCGAGGTGCTGGTGCAGGGAGGAGCCCGAGAATGTGGATTCTGGTCCCGGCTGTCATAAACACACGGGCTGGCTCAGGACATGCCCCTTCCTCTTCCTAAACCAGGGGACCCCTTGGGCTCTGAGACCTCCCACAGTGTGTAGTTGTGTGGCGAGGTGGGCACAGGGCTGTCCAGCAGTTCTGGGTGGCTGGCACGCCCCTGCCCCCTGGTGGCAGAGCCAAGATCCCTGGGTCGCTCTCCCCAGTCCCCCCGACTTTTCAAAGAACTGGTCGCCCAGGTGCAGTGTACTTCTGAGGTGCTCCTGTGGCCCATGGCCTAGGGCTATCCCTGGGATTGTGTACCTATCCCGTGTGCATGGAAGATGGGATTCACAGCTGGCCACGTGGGGTTGTCCTAGAACCCCAGACTCACCCCGGAATAGCAGATTTGCCTTTAAAAGACAGCCACAGAGGGATGAGCAGAAATGTTGGCATCAGGTAATTCTGAATTATAATCAAGCTCCGGCACTCTCTCAGCTGTGTGACTTTGAGAAAGTTTCTTAACCTCTCTGTGCCTATTCTGCCCTCATTTGCAACATGCGGCATCATAATGACGGCTTCTTAGAACCACTGGGCGGATTAGCAGTCATGAATGCCACCCCCTCACGTGATGCCTGGCATTTAGGAGCAGGCCATGGATGCTGGTTTCCCCTCTATGCAGAGGTCCCCGGAGGGCTGTGTGGACCACCCTCCTGCCTCCAGGCTTGGGTGCATGTGGACCGTCTCAGATGGGCAGAGCTCGCTTGCAGGAGGGGAGCCCACTGCTCTGCCTCTTGGAGTAGGAACTCCCTGCTTCAGAATCCCCCAGGTGCTTGTCAAAAGCACAGACACCTGCGCTCCACTCCAGACCTCGGGCCTGGGGGCTGGGGAGCCTGGATTTGCATGAGTGCCCCGTGACCTTTATGCTCACTAAAGTTTAAAAACCACCGTCCCCTCGTGAGTCTCAAGACTCCACGTCACCCTGTTGCTGTTGGGCTGTTTCAAGTCCATTTGGCCTTGGACTTTTGAAGGTTCCTCCCTGTGAGGTGGAGCAGGCACCCTGAGGCTGACCCTTAGCTTTCTGAGCTGGAAAGGACCTCAGGAGACCAGCTTCTCCTGCCTCGGTCCTTCCAGCAGGTTCCAAAAGCACTGGCCCAGGCACTGGAATCTGAGCGGCTCTCAGGAGCAGCGTGGGGGGCGGGCAGTGGGGATAGCTTGGGGGACACGTGCGTGTCTGGAGACAGTGTTCCACTGTCGTCTCGTGGCCATGGTTGCCGCGTCACAGGTGGGGGCGAGGCCACGGCTTCTGCAGCCAGGCTGCCCGAGTCACTGCCCACTGGCCCGGTGAGCCTGGGCAAGTGACCTGAGCTCTCTGCCCCTCGGTTTCCTCTTTGCTAAGACGGAGTTCCTAACAGCACCTGCCTCCTCGGGTGGCTGTGAGGGTTCAGTAAACCAAGGCACGTGGCGGAGTAGCACGGAGTCTGGCCCCTGTGAGCAGCAGATGAACGAGGCTTCCAGATCAGTGTGACTCCTTGCCACAGGGTGCTGCTGGCGGAAGCGGACGCAGATCTCATCCAGCACGGTCGTCCTCCCTACTGCGCACCTCTCCCAGCAGGTCAGCCCTTCGTTCATCCCTGCAAATATTCCACTCTGCAAAGATTAGCAACCCTCCGCTTTGTTTTAGGCACGGGTCCGCGTGCCAGGGGTGCAGAGCGATTTGGAGCTTGCTTATATTCTAGAGCGGGAGACAGACACTAAGCAAATGGGCAAATACAAATGTATAGTTTCAAATGGTGATAAACAGTAACTCACAGTAGGGGGTGGGAAGCAGTGGAGGGGGCTGGGGAGGGCTTCTCCGGGGAGGCGGCATTTGAGGCAGGAACTGAGTGATGAGCGGACGTAGGCGAGAGTGTTCCAGGCACGGTCAAGACTCTGACATTTAAGGATGACTCACCACTGTAAGAGGAGACCCCACCCAGGGGAGGAGAGAGGCCTTAACCAGTTAATCCGCTCTCTTCGCTTCGTCCCCTGGGGGAGCAGGAGTTGGAGGGTCCCGGAAAGGGAGCATCAGTCTCAGGTGGGGGTGGGGAACAGGATGAGGTCTTTTGTGCCGCCTGGGGCAGGTGAGGGAGAACTTCGGTCAGTTAATGAGTCAACACATCTTAGTTGGGCACCTGCTAACCTCCAGGCATGGTCCTGGGCGCTGGGAGAACAGCAGGGAACAAGGCAAAGGCTCCTGCCCGTGTGGGACTGTCACGCTGATGGGGAGAGCCAGACGGTTAACCTATACATAGATACAACAATGGCAGGAATCAGGGCAGCGGAAACAGGATGACGGGGGGGTGGGCAGCTCTAGTTCAGGAGCCGCTGGCTTCTCTAAGGAGATGATATTTAAGGTGAGACCTAACTAAAAAGGGGCCAGCTGAGTAGAGTTCTGGGGGACGAGCTTCCCAGATACCAAGAACAGCAAGCGCAAAGGCCCTGAGGCAGCCGTGAGCTTGGCTTCTTGGCAGGACAGATGCTGGTGCATGAAGCAGGGACAGGTAGAAGGTGAGGTGGGAGAGGGTGACAGGAAGGGGCCACATAAGGTACAGCCTCGCAGGCCACAGGAAGAAATGTGGATTTTATTCAGAGTACGTTAGGGAGCCTTTGGAGACTTTTAAGCTGGGAGAGAACGTGATCAGATTGATGACTTTGAAGAATCTCTCTGGCTGCTGTGTGGCAAATGAAGTTCAGAGGCCAGAGGGAGGAGGAGAGACCAGTGATGTGGCTGGTGGCTGGAGAGCAGTGGCTGGCACAGTGGCAGTGGAGATGGAGCGAGTGTCAGACCCAGGATATAATATTTTGGAGGTGCAGCTGTCAGGCATTGGCTGGTGGATCGGACGGTGGGACAGAGGAAAGAGCAAAATCAAGAATGATGCCCAGGCCTTTGGTCTGAGCCCCAGGGTGGTTGGGGGTGCCTTTTATTGAGACAGGATAGGCAGGCCCTCAAGGAATGAGGTGACCATCCAGGCCAATTGGCAGTAGAGCCCAGGCCAGAGAACGCCCCAGTATCCTGGGTAGCCCAGGACTTATGCCCGTATCCCACCACCCTCTAGGAGAGAAGATTCGCACTTTAAATAGAAGGAACACACCGTAAGCCACCTGCCTTAAATAGGTCCAAACTCGGCAGGCTGGCCTCCAAAATCCTTGAAATGACCCTTACGTGAGCCGGAGGTTCAGAGCCCCATTCCCGAGATTACCACAGGGATATCAATCACCCATGCACCTGGCAGCTTCCATTCTAGAAGCTCAATCACCACAGCCTTGACCAGTGGAGTATGTATTAGGAACTAATTATAATTGCCGCTAATTAATCATCATGCCAAGCCTTGGTTTCTACCGCCCTGATTATCACCTGGGCGAAATAGTCTTTGCTCCTACAAGGAAGCTTTAATTGACCCAGTGACCCCGAAACACAACATGCAGGTCTGTTCCCTAGCACGTAGACAGTTCGTCATCCAGGTTGGCATCGGGGCAGCTGAGCCCGTGCTGGCAGCCCCATGAGACCACGGCTCACTCTAAGGACCTGGGCCGAGGAAGGAACTGATTGCTTTTGTAGAAGCTGAAACCTCAGACTTCAAGACTGCAGAGGCTACATCATGTTAAATAGTCTTTGACATGGAAACCTGAGGCCGGGGAGAGGAGGGTCCCATATACCAGGACTCAGGAAACCTTACTGTTGGCAGGTTTCTCCAGATAATGCTGAAGAGCAGCTGGATTTGGGAATTAGCATTTAAACAACTCATATCTTCATAGGGGCCATACGCTCGAGGAAGGTGGGTGCAGAGCAGCTGAATGCCAAGTCCTTGTGACTTTCTCTCTTTGTCAAAAAGATCCTACGTGGAAGCACAGACTTGAATCATAAAGAGTTTGACCTAAAAATCAGAAGAGTTGATTCATTTGCTCATTCATTAAATAAACATGTTTTCAGCTCTTCTTATATACCACACCCCAGGTAGGTGCTGGGGTTGGACAAACGGATGAGTCAGCTTGCGGTGGAGTGGGATGCAGACAGGTACAGCCACCTGGGGGAGATGCCTGTGTAAGCGACCACAGACCTCCGAAGGAAGCGGCGATACAGAGAGGGTTCGGAGAGGTGATGACTGAGCCACATCTTGGAGGAAAATAAAAGTTCAAGGCTTAAGTGATAGAATAACAGCTCCCCAAAGATGTCCGTATCCTAATCCCCGGAACCTGGGAATACCTTACCCTACGTGGCAGAAGGGTCTTTGCAGATATGCTTAACTTAAGCAGATATGATTAACTTGAGACGGTGGGGTTTGTTCTGAACTATCCAGATAGGCCCAGTGTATTTACAGGCCTTTGTAAGAGGGAGACAGAAGGATCTAAGAGTAGATGTGACCACAGGAGCAGAGGCTGGGTGATTGGAGAGGGGCACAAGTCAAGGAACCCAGGCAGCCTCTGGAAGCTGGAAAAGGCAAGAAAACAGAGTTTCTTCTAGGGCCTGCAGAAGGAAAACAGCCTTGCCAACACCTTGCTGTTAGGATATCTGGCCTCCAGACTGTAAGATGATAAATCTGTCTTATCTTAAACCACTAAGTATGGTAACTGCTGCAGCAGCAACAGGAAACTAATAGGGCTCGCCTCACGTAAAGTGCTGTCGTAGCATCTCAGGAAACACGGGGTCGGGAGGTTAAAGTGATCCAGGACCCCATAGGTGGAAAACAGCAGAGAGAGGATTAAAACCAAGACTGTCTGGTTCGAGAGCAGCCCTCTTAGCCACTGGAAGGCACAGCCCTCCTTTGTGGGCAGGTGGAGCCGGCATCCCCGTGGGCCCCGCTGAGTTAGAGGCACACAGGTGTGAGCCAGCCCGGCATGCTCGGGCCGAGGAAGGGCGTTGAACAAGGGGGAGCTGGTGAGGGGTGATCCCCGCATGCCAGGCCGGGCACAGCTGGTTCTGCGGGCAGAGGTGTGACCAGGGAGGGTTTCCCTGTCGCAGGCACTGAAGACGCACAGAGGGCCTGAGCTGGGTGGGAGCTGTGGGGATGGAAGAAGTGCAATGGACGCAGTGAGATGTTCAGTAGAATGGAACGGACTTGGAGACGTTGCACGTGAAGGGGGCTGGGGGAGGCTTGTGGGGGTTCCCAGTCCTGGCTTGAGCGCCTGGGTGGTGTCGTGTTCTGAGGTCACCCAAGAGGAGACCCACAAGTGTCCTTTACGCCTGCAGTCCCCAATCCCCCGGTCTCAGACTGGTACCAGTCCATGGCCTGTCAGGGACCGGGCCACACAGCAGGAGGTGAGCGGCGGGTTAGCGAAGCTTTGTCTGTATTTACAGCTGCTCCCCATCACTGCATCACTGCATAAGCTCCACCTCCTGTGAGATCAGCGGCAGCATTAGATTCTCACAGGAGCACAAACCCTGCTGTAAACTGCACATGCGCGGGATCTAGGTTGCGGCTCCTTATGAGAATCTAATGCCTGATGATCTCTGGTGGAGCTGAGGCAGTGATGCTAGTGCTGGGGAGCGGCTTCAAATACTGATTATCATTAGCAGAGAGGTTTGACTGTGCGATAAATGTAATGTGCTTGAATCATCCCCAAACTATCCCCCCGTCCGACCCCCCGGTCCATGGAAAAATTGTCATCCATGAAACTGGTCCCTGGTGCCAAAAAGGTTGGAGACCGCTGCTTTATGCCACACAGGGAGACACTGTCTGCCAGATGGGATGGGAGTTGACAGCTTAGGCTTGGTAGAGTAGGGACACTTTGCACAGGATCCCGTCCATTGCTGTGCTGCCTGAAGACAGAAATCCCAGGAAGATTGCTTGAGGACAGGAGTTTGAGACCAGCCTGAGCAAGAGCAAGATACTGTTGCTACAAAAAAGAAAAATTAGCTGGGCGTGGTGGCACATACCTGTAGTCCCAGCTACTCGGGAGGCTGAGGCGGGAGAATCACTTGAGCCCAGGAATTTGAGGTTGCTGTGAGATGATTCCACTACACTCTAGCTGGGATGACAGAGTGAGACTCTGTCTCAAAAAAAAAGTCATATGTGACATATTTCCTCCACTTTTTTTTTCCTGTGCAGTGTTTCATCTCTTAGTTGAGACCCTATGGCACATTATCAAGTCAGTCTTCTATCCGCTTTTAAAATTTGTTTCATTGCATACCATTTATTTTCAAAAGCCATTACAATTTTCTTAGGAATCATTTTTTATGGCCCCAGAGTTTTCCACTGATGGATGTACGTGGTTGACTTAACTAAATCCCTGGTGTTGGAAATCTCTAGATTGTTTCCTATTTCATGTTATAAATGCAGCAGCGGTATCTTAATAAGTATTATCTACATTTCAGGTTGTTTTCTTAAGATTAGAATTCCAAAAACAGAATTCCTGGGGCAAAGGGGATATGCATTTTTAAAAAGTCTTCCTTACGTGTTATCAAATTGCCCTCTATCAGGTCCGTACAGAGCCCACTCCCACCAGCGATGTCTTTGAGTGCCTGTTTGTGTCATCTCTTTCGCAGCTTTGGGATTTGAAAAACTCCTCTTTGCTAAGTTGACTGGTGAGAAATACCTGCTTACTTTCGATGAACATTTTTAGTCGTCGTGTAGAATTCTTCCAGAAAGCCGTGCCATTGTTCCACCGACTGGCTCTCTCGGGGTCGTGCGTGTTGGATGTTTCCAGGGCTGGGGTTGTGGCAGTTTCCCGCTGTTAGCGTCTCTGTGCGTAAAACCTAAACTAACCGCTTGCCTGTGCTGTTTCTCTCTTTTGAGGGTGCTATGATGCCCGGGCCAGAGTCCTCATTTGCCGCATGAACTCCCTGCTCCAGGTGCCCTTGGAGGAGCTGGATTTCCTTGAAGAGACATTCCTTGAGAGGCTGAAGGAAACCAAAGAGGAGGAATCTGAGTAAGAGAGCCCTGCAGCCCTGGGCAGGGACAGAGGATTTTCCCTTAAGTGCACTTTGCAGATAACAGGGTCCCCTTTTCCCCTTATTAAGAGATAGTGCAGTGACGTGGAACGAGCACTGGACAAAGAGTCCCAGCTGTAGCCCTGATTCACTGTGTGGCCTTAGCAAGTCACTTGCCCTCTCTGGGCCTTAGACCTCATTTTCAAGAAGAGATTGAATAGACAATTGCTAAGGGCCTTGATTCTGCGATTTTAACATCCCGTGGCCCTGACACCTATTGCGCCTCAGGCTCTTGTGACACCTTGTCCATGGGCCCAAGTGACCTGGGTTCAAATCCCACTTCTGACACCTATCTGCTATTTGACCTTGGGCAGGTGGCCTCCTGTTTCTAAGCTACAATATTCTTATCCGTAAAACAGGAATAAGGATAGTGCCCGCCCTGGGTCATTGGGAAGAATGAATGTGATCATATTATAAAATGCCTGTCCCAGGGCTGGCACGAAGCAAGTGCTCAGTAGATGTGAGTCCTCCCTTTCCCCGCGTATCCCTGTACCCATCAGTCGTAGAGCAGCTTTGATGTCCCTATATGGTCAAGAGTGGTGAGATAAGCAGTCCTGCTAACTTGGCCGGAGCTCAGCTCTTTGCAGAACACCTTACGCAGGATCTAATCCCAGAGCAATAAATCAGCGCCAGTCACAGCTTAATCATGGGCTCCTGGCACCAGGAACGTCTCCCCACCTCTGGGTTTTGTTCCGCCGCAGTGGTGTTCTTTGAACAGCCGGGTTGCACCAGTTCTGTCCAGCCGGGAATTTAATCCCGAAGCCAAATTCAGAGCCAGAGCCTCTCTCCTTGCCAGGGTTTGTGGGGCAAAGGGAAGAGGTATTTCCTTGAGAAAGGAGGAAAGTTAATTGTTGAAATAACCTAAAAACAAACTTGCGTTGACTCCCAAAGCCATGTCAGTAAAGAAGTACCTGGATCCAGGCCAGTTACCATAGTCACAGGGGCTGCCCAGGTTCTTTGGATATATTGGGACTTTGTAGGGTCTTACATGCCTTGAAATTAAGGAACCTCTCAGTTATTGTTTGGAAATCTTATTATCATAAACATACATATTACCCAGAGCGATTTCTTTTGATAATACTAGTAATGCCAGATCAGGGAAGATACTAACCAGAAGTTCTAACACAGGCCAGCTCTAGCACTTACCAGCCAGGCAAGCTTGGGCATTATTTATCTTCGCTGGGCCTCAGTTTCCTCACCCGCAAAATGGGGATAACAGCATCACCTCCTCCTCACGGGATTCTTCTGGGATCCAATAAGTTCATACATGTGAAGTATCTCAACTGGGCCTGGGACAGAGTAACAAGTCCATAAATTTATTTGCTATTTTTAACAGGATTATTATAATTGTTATGATTAGTATAGATTCTTTCCCCAGAAAACTGCTTTACTCATGTAATTATTTATTCAATTTTAGGGACTTTGGGGACCTTTCAGATTCTACCCGTGGTCTCAGGAAGGATCTGAGTCCCAGGGAAAACACTAGCACCTGTTCAGCCAGGGAACCTACGCTCTTCGTGGCCTTGAGCATGTCGCTTTTCCCCGCTGGACAGCAGCACCATTTTTTTTAACCTATGCAATTAGGAGATGGAATTATATATGGATTTATTTTAACTCTAAGGTTTTATGTTTCTGGGAGGTGACCTTACCACTGGGCACTCCAAGTTGATTCTTTGCAGCTGGGGTTTAGAGTGTGACGTACCACCCCTCTGTTCCTGGGTCCCCATCTGAGCCCTAAGGTCGTCCAAGCTTCCCTCATTTGTTTGGTGACTTCACCTCTCTCAAAGCTTTGAGCAATGCTTGGCACACTGGCCTCAGCACACATTAGCCCATGTGCTGCTGGAGGTGATACCGCTCCCATCGCAGTGACATTGTCAACATCTAACATTTATTGAGTGCCTGCTAGGCGCAGGCACAAGACGCCTTCTCATCTGATCTCCTGACAGCCCCCTAAGAGTCTCCCAGGTAAAGAAAGGGGGGCAGGGCCAAGGTCACAAGCTGGTCAGCAGCATCCTCTGATTCAACCGCCATATCCAGTCCGAATGTCACTTACGGTGTCCCTCAAGGCCTGGTTGATAATTCCAGGTTCCCTCCTTAATTCTGCAGAAAGCAGGAAAGATAATTCTTCCCAGCTTTTACTAGCAAAGTGTCTGTAGACCTCTCAGAGATAAGCTCTTCCTGTCTATCAACATAAGTAAGTGATAAAAAAAAAAAACAAGAGGGCAGCGGTGAGGATGATAAGGATGGGAGATAAGGGGCAGGGAGCGAGATTCACTGCGGACCCTCGAGGTGAGCAGTGTAGGCGTCTGGCTCTTCAGGAGCTACCTTCGGGGTTCGCCCAGGGTTTGCCTGCGATCTGCAGTGTGGAGTCAGTCTCCACCTTCGAGAAACTGACGTGGAATGCCAACTCGAGTTGGTTCCTGGCATTTTGGAACGTGAGTGAGTGTGGCTGTGATTGGGTGACGGTATGGGTTGTCGTTGTGCCTGGTCATCGGGCAAGGTCGATAGCAGGAACAAGGCTGTCATTTGGGTCTAGTGTGGTTCTCTGAATTTTCACTTCCAAGGAAAAGGAAGAAACGTTGTTTTTGTGACTCAGAGCAAACATTTCCTCTTATGCTTTCGGTGATGGAATTCAGTGAGATAATTAAAGTAATTGCAAGAGTAAAATGCTGCCCTAATTAACCATGACTGGAAAAGCTATTTTAAGTGCAGAATAATTCTTAAGAAGTGAAAATGCTCAATAGGGAAATAGATTGGCTGTTCAGGTGAATGTTAGGAGAGAATACCTTTACTGAGTAACTTTAGGAAAAATGCCTTTGAATCAAAAAAGGATTCAAATAAACAAACATTTAAATAATAATATAAAGCAGAATAGTACTAGAGACTAGAGCATATCATCCAGCTAGTCTTCGTAAAGTTGATTTGAGGCTGGGCACAGTGGCTCACACCTGTAATCCCAGCAGTTTGGGAGGCTAGAGGTGGGAGGATCATTTGATGCCAGCAGTTCAAGACCAGCCTGGGCAACATAGTGAGACCCCCATCTCTATAAAAAAAAAAATTTTTTTTAATTAGCCAGGCGTGATGGTGCACACCTGTGGTCCCAGCTACTAGGGAGGCTGAGACAGGAGGATCACCTGAGCCCAGAAATTTGAGGTTACAGGGAGCCGTGATCACATCACTGCACTCCAGCCTGGGAGACAGAGCAAGATCCTGTCTCTTAAAGAAAAATAAAAAATGGATTTGAAGCTGGGCACAGTGGCTCACACCTGTAATCCC